>JAJHSJ010000414.1:0-42307 GCA_021015155.1 Magnolia officinalis | reverse complement strand
GAGAAGGGGAGGGCAACACTGCAACAGCTATTGCCGATGGCGGAATCGAGAGGGGGGGGCTTTAAGAGTTGTGTGGTCCCCCCCTCTTCTTGTAATGCTCTTTTTTTCAAAGCTAATTTTCCTCTCCCCTCCCTTTTTATTATCTCTCATTAGTGGGGCATATAACAATCGACATATGGAAAAGAAAAAAAAAAAAAAAACAATAAATAATTATAAATTTTAGATTTATGGGAAAAGGACCGCTTACCTAAATTTTCATCCACACAATCAAAGATCCACCGTAGGTCACTCCAGTACCACTTGAAAGACCCAAATGGTTGGATTCACGGGATTCAATGATATCTACAAATTTAGGGACTTTCGCACAAAGCCGAAGATGGACAGCTACATCTAAGGTCTACCTAACTACTACAACAAGAGCAGTGATGATCTAATCACCCTTTGATTCTACAATTAAATGGCCCTCACTAGACACAATCAATGTGTTTAGATCACCTAAAGGCAACAATGGGTTATTATTTGCTCTCCCTGTTTCTCTCTTGAAACTCTCTCGGTTCAAGAGGATATGGGAGCAGTTTGGATACGATAGGGCTAATCTATATCTCATCGATCTTCTCCTTTATGCCAATCTTATTCCTTGTATTTGAAATTCAAAATTTACACTATGAGAGAAAATGGGAAAGTGAGATGAAACTGCCCACGAACTCATATCCAACAAATACCAAAATGAAAAATCATATATAAAAGACAACTTAAAATATTTAAAAGAAGAAGAAGAAGAAACAAACTCACAATCCAAAAAAGTATAATTAATTTAGAGACAAGACCATATAAAAGTTAATAAACCTGCACAAGTAAACAAAATAAAAATCTTTCCAAAAAAAAAAAAGGTAAACAAAATAAAAACCCACAAAAACATTAAAAAATAAAACAACACACAAATAAGAGCTATAGACTATCAAACCACTCAATAACATAAAATCAGATACAACAAACAAAACCACATAAAAATTCAAAAACCAAATCAGGAAATAAAATCAAAAGACAACATTCAAATTTCCATCAAAAAGGAAAAGGAAGACACAAATGCGGCAAAGGAATCAAAATCCACATAACGTTAAAAAATCAAACAATACAGATGAACATTCCAGAATTGAAAAACCCAGATGAAGAACCAATCAAAATCCACCAAAAACATTCGAAAATCAAACAACAGGCTGATAGAGACAGAAGCAAGAGAAAAAAAATCAGCAACCCAAAAGATGAAACATATAATATGAGACTGCACCAACATTCAAGCATGGAACCGCCCATATTCAAAATCCACACAAACATTCAAAAAATGGAATCCCGGATGAAAATTGGAATTCAGACATGATGAAAAAAAAATGGTTAGTAAAATAAAATATAAAAAAAACCACACAGGCATTTATAAATCAATGATCAAATTGAAAACACAAAATCAAAATCTACAAAAACATTCAAACCCCAGATAGAAAACATCACCAGCCACACATACAGTCAAAACTATAGAAAAGAAAATTAAAAAACTAAAAAATAAAAATAAAAAAGATGAAGAAGCATATCAAAATCCACAAAAACACTCAAAAATGGAACAAACAAGATGGAAAGAAAAATACATACCATAATTCACACAAGCATTAGACCCAAATGAAAAGCAAAAATCAAAATCCACACAATCAACCAGAAACCAAACGACCTAGTTAGGAAGCAGATCAAAATCCAAAACTGAACAACCTTCAAAATGAAAAACCCAGATGGAAAAACTCCCGGATGGAACAACAGACCAAAATTACATAAAAACTCCAAAAACTGAAAAACTTTCAAAAATGAAAAACCCAGATAGTAGAGCAATATCAAAATCCATACAACCAAAAAAAAAAAACAGAGAGAGACCCAGACAAAGAAAAGGATCAAAATCCAGACAAATATTCAAAATTTACAATCCCCAAATGAAACAAAAAAAAATGTCGAAATCCACACATTCAAAATCAAAAAACCCAGATAGTAGAGCAATATCAAAACATAAAAGACTCAAAAACTAAAGACCCAGATTTAAAAGAAAGAATACCAAAATCCAAACAAGCATTGAAAATTCAAAATCCGCGGATGATCAAAAGAAATATCAAAATCCACTCAAACATTCAAAAAAAAAAAAAAAAAAAACAAACAAACAGATAGTAGGACAATATCAAAATACATACAGACACTCGAATGCCAAAAGACCCAGATTTGAAATAATAATAATAATAACCCAAATTTTTTAAAAGACCAAAATCTAAACAGGCATTCAAAATTCAAAATCCTGAGAAGAAAAAAAAAATCAAAATCTACGCAAACATTCGAAAATGAAAAACTCAGATAGTAGAACAATATCAAAATCCATACACTCACTCAAAAACCAAGAGAGACAGATTTTTTTAAAAAAAAATTATTTAAAAACCAAAAAAAAAAAAAAAAAAAAAAAAAAAAAAAAAAAAAAAAAAACAGATAGTAGGACAATATCAAAATACATACAGACACTCAAATGCCAAAAGACCCAGATTTGAAATAATAATAATAATAATAACCCAAATTTTTTTAAAAGACCAAAATCTAAACAGGCATTCAAAATTCAAAATCCTGAGAAGGAAAAAAAAAAAAAAAAAATCAAAATCAAAATCTACGCAAACATTCGAAAATGAAAAACTCAGATAGTAGAACAATATCAAAATCCATACACTCACTCAAAAACCAAGAGAGACAGATTTATTTATTTTTTTTATTTTTATTTTTTTAAAGACCAAAATCCAAACAAGCATTCAAATTCAAAAATCCCCAGATGAACAACAGAACACCAAAAACACACACAAACACTCAAGACCCAACTGCCCATATTCACAAAAAGAAAAACTAAAAAAGAAGTATAGCAATCCAACGGTGGAGATGTAGTCCCCAGGTGAACAAAAACTATACCAAACCAACACAAACACTCAAAAAATCCAACGGCCTAGATTCAAAAATAGAAAAAGACACTCAAACTAAAACCATTCAAAAAAAAAAAAAAAAAAATCAAATAAATCCAACTGTGGAGATGGAAAGGATACCTCCGACGCTGTGTGGTTGGAGCAGCCAGCGACAGAGCGAGCGAGAAGAGGAAGAGGGTCAGGCAGACGGTCAGAGAAAGGCATTGCCATGCAAACACAGACGGTGGATGTTGTCCCTCCATCAAGGCCCAGTATCACATCCGACGCCTCTGGCGATATCGGCATTTCCTCCTCGAAATCCCACACCTCCCCATTCCTACACCTCTTCATTTCCCAACCCTCGGACGACAAAAAGATCGGACGGTCGTGATGGAGGGAAGCGAGAGCTTCATGTAGAAACGGGGGAGACTATGTTGGGTACGGATTCGAAAACGGCGAATGGGCCAAACAGATGCGGATTACCCTCTGTTGGAATTATGTAATATATACGCACGCAACGTATGACGCTTGATACGCAGGCACTCAAAATGTTTACACGTGGCATAAATTAACTTATGTTAAACCGTCTATATGTGGAATCCACTGTTGCTGATTCACAGTACCAAATAAGCTTATCTGAATAATCCAAACCTTTGATTTGTGGACGCTTGTTTGTTGAAATAGAACCATTGGATGCTGTTCATTTAATCTGATAATATGATGATTAAATAAGCGTATATTTGATTTTTGATCAACATAAGCGTACAGAAAAAATATTTGGCGGTTAATTTCTCTTTATCTTTATGTGTATGCAGTTTCGAAGTACCTGAGTATCATCGATCACACTCTACCAGAGTATCGAATTTTTTTTCTTCTTTCATGCGACTCGGATTGCCAACTTACGCTGCCAGCAGCGAGGTGGCTACTGGACAGTGCTCCGTGGGCCCCACCTAATGTGTTTATTTTGCTCGGACGCGGACCATATCAGCTACTGAAGTGACGTCATCAAGTCGTGTGGGCCCTACCATGATGTATATGTTATATCTACACTGTACATCCATTTGAAGAGATCATCTTAGGGCACGACCCAAAGAACGAAGCAGATCCATAGCTCAAGTGGACCCGTCATAGAAAACAGTGGAGACAGAGACCCACCATTCAAAACCTTTAAGGGGCCAGAGAAGTTTTCGATCAAGATGATATTTGTGTTTTCCATGGTGGGCCCTAGGAATGTTTCAACAGTGGATGTCACTGTCCCATTGTTTTCTGCGGTGGGGTCCACTCGAGCTTTAGATACGTCTAGTTCTTTCTCTCATGCCATGAAATGATCTCTCCGGATGGATGGATGGTATGGATATATCACATACATTATGGTGGGGCGTACGGAGCTTGGTGACGTCACTTTGCTACTGACATTATCAGTATCGAATTCGCGTCCATTATTTTCATGCCGGCCATATAATTTTACATATCAATTTAGGTAGGAATAAAAAATGAGAAACCTTTTAGGGGCGTACATATGCCATCCAAACCGGTTATAAAGCCATTCTGAACGAAAACACTAAAAATATAAGCTGGTACAAATTTTATGCCTTAAAAATGCTTCAAGTGCTTATTGAATGCCTAGTGTGGCCCACTTAAGTGTTAGATACACCTAAGTTTTGGTCTCTTAATAATAAAATGATCTCACAAAAAGGATAAACAAAATGAATTTCTCACATACATTACAGTGGGCCTCACCATCATCTTTGCACAGGAACTTCCCATGAAAGGTTTTAGCAAGATATCCGCGTCCCACAAAAGCCTTACGTGGGAAGCTCCTCAACCGAAAACTTAGGTAAGCCACATGATGTTGTGAGAAATCTATCCGTGAGATCATTTTATCACTTTAGATGGAAATGTAAAGGATCCAAGACCGAAAACGTGCCGCACTGAGGGCCTGTTTGGCCGGGCCAATCCCATGGGATTATGAGGGAGGGATGGATTTAAGTAATGATGTGTGTGTGTCAGTGGATTGGTTTAAGATCCATGGGATTGCTATATATCCGGGACAAGTTCACTAGGTCGTTCGGCACGCGCGGCATATCCCGAGATTTTACCTTCCAATCAGTCCAACCAATGGATGGGATCAATTTTAAGGTAATGATGGTGATGCCAGTGGATTGTTTTAAGATCCATAGGATGGCTTATATCCCGAGGCAAGTTCGCCGGATCTGTTTGGCTCGTCATAGATATCCCGGGATATCGCGATCCCATCCCTCCTAATACCGTGGATCGGTCCGGCCAAGCAGGCCATAAAGGAAAAGATGGGTAGAGAAATTCCTACTATGGAAACCTCCTTGGGTTGAAAGTGATGTTTACATGCTATCCATACAGTTCGTAACGTCATTTCTATATTTCTATTGAGATGAACTGAAAACACAAATATTAGCCTAATTGAAAGCTTCCGTCGCCCCACCAATATTTTAATTGTGGATGATCAATACTCACATTTTCAGCCCACTCGAGTACTTGATTCAGTTCTAAAATGATCTCAAAAAATGTATGAACGGGGTGGATTTCTCACAAATATCACGGTGGGCTCCACATGGAGAACTTCGTGCAAAAGCCTTTGGCAGGAAATCGGCGTCCCGTCCCATGTGCTATATGAACACCAAGCGGATTGGCTGGTGTAACCAATCTAGCTGGTGTGTACGACACCAAGTTCTGTCGGTCCCAGCAGGAGGTTTTACTTATATCCCAACTGTCCTTCCATTTGGCGGGCTATTTGTTAGGCTTAATCCAAAAAATAAAACATATCCAAGGATCAAGTGGACAATACAGCAAAAACCAACGTAGATTGAACATCTACCATTGAAACCTTTTGAGGGTCATAGAGATTTTGAATCAATATGATATTTGTTTTTACTCCTCATCTATGTGTGACCTTATGAATAGATTGGATGGAAAATAAACGTTATGATAGGCCCTACAAATGTTTTAACGGTGAGAATCATTGTCCCATTGATATTTGTCGTGTGGTCCACTTAAGATTTGGATACGGATCATTTTTTGGTTCATGATCTAAAATGATCTTGAAAATGGATGAAGGGTGGGGATATAATAAATACATCATTTTGGGGTTATATAACTTTGATCTTCTTTAAACTGTTGGTAGAGAAGCGGTACTCGTCTTCCTATTACACATGACCGCACCAACCAGATCGGTGGTATCTGCTTTCTATCCCCACTGTCCGTCCATTTTGTCAGATCATTTTGAGAGATGAGCCTAAAAATGAGGCAAATCTAACCTTGGAAAGCAGTGGGGACAGTGACACCCATGGTTGAAACCTTACTTGGCCTATTATGATGTTTATTTGCCATCTAACCTGTTCATAATGTTATATGAAGCGAAGATCCAAAACTTCTGGGAAGTTTTCAATGGCAGGCCTTCAATCCCACTGCTTTCTTTAGTATAGTTCACTTGAGGTTTGATTTGCCTCATTTTTTAGATCAAAATGGATGGACAATGAATGAACAGTGTGGATAACACACATTATGGTGGGGCCATAGAAGTTTGCCAAGCAAGGGGGCGGATTGGGTACTTCCCCACCCATCCTGAGATAGGGACAGGGTAGGGATCTGAGGGCCACTATGATGTATGGATTTTATCCACATTATTCATGCATTCTTTTCATGTCATTTCAGGCTGGGGTCACGAAAATAAGCAGATCCAATGCTCAAGTGGGCCACACCATAGGAAGCAGCGATGTTAATGATATAGGGCCCACCTTGATGTTCATTTGTCATACAACTTGTTCGTAAGGTCATAGAGACCAGGATCAAGGTTAAACACAAATATCAGCTTGATCCAAAACTCATGTGGCACCAAAGAAGTTTTCAACGATAAGCTTTTAATCCCCACTATGTGGTCCACTTGAGCATTGAATTTACCTCATTTTAGTGCCCCAGTTTAAAATGACATGAACAAAAAATGCATGGATGTTGTTGATAAAATCCATACATCACAGCGGCCCTCAGAGCCCTAGCCTGTCCCTATCACATGACGAGCTGGGGAAGTACTCAATCCGCTCCAGCCAAGTAAACACACCAATAAAGTTAGCGGTGTGTGGCCCACCCTACGCAACTGCTTCCGCCCTTAGAGCCCTTTTTTGTTCCTGGCAGGAGGGAGAGGATTAGGTGCTATTTGGGTAATATCGCTAAGGTGTGAGTGAGTAACTAATTCAATGATTTCATTAGTTATAAGTTACACATGTTATCAACCCAATCGGTGCATGCAATGATAAAATAAGAAATCAATTACTTCCTAAATACTCTTATTAAATGCACATATGAGGTTATGGTATGATGCACGCCCTTTTCAACCAGCACTCCTTCATAAGCGACTTCAATGCCTATTTCGCATATGCCAACACTTCCTCACAAACGACACTATCGTCCAATCATAAAATCATATCTAATGCAATGCGGTGAATGCGTATGTTAGACGAGTAGTCATTAAGTTCCATTCATCTAATATGTTGGGAAAGCTAGGGTACCCTCGTTTTATCATAGTCTCAACCGGATCACAAGGCTCGAGATAACTGAAGCGGCTCCTTACATGTGTCCCTTGATCCGTTTTTGTGCTCATTATCCAAACGACAACTCCCCAGCAATGATGGACTAACACTAGCCCGACCAACTGGCCCGATCGATCATAAAAGATTTGGATGACACAGTCAAGATGCACAGGCACCCTGTCGACATGTGGAGGACGCCCACAAATGATGTAAGAGTCGTCACCCAAACGCGATTGTGGAGCGGGTCGCAACATAATTCCAGTTTGATATAATAGGCTCATAGCCTTCTTAATTGCTTATTAGTAACTATGGGTAGACTCATCACCTCAGTGTAGGCTGATAGTTTGGACATGATGTCTCATACCACTATGTCTGACCCATGAGTCTAGTGGATCGTACCACTATTGGTTATAAGTAGACTCATCAGTGGGATGATGAGGTAACCTATATCCTAATTGTTGTTGTCATATGTGGTGAACACACGCAGTCAGTCGACTCTTAGACTAATTTGATCGACTTGGGAAACTTCAGCTCGACCAACATTGGGTGCAAGCAGCCCGTGTAGCTCAGCTACGGTCGATCATCCGTATTTGACTAGGATCGACCGAACAAGTTTGGGGTAGCCACCCTAACTCTGGCCACCCCCTTAGTTTAGAGGGTTATCCAACTGACCTATCATCGTAGCAATCCTAAGTATCATTATGGACTAAACACTACATCACGCAATCATAGCATATGTTCCACTACACAACCGCTTAGCAATTTCATTGAACATGTGAGCATCCATAGGGTAATACATTCACTAAAGCATTAAATCAAACATGTGAGCATACATAGAGTGGTACAATCACTTAAGCATGAGATCAAGTATGTGCGCATCGATTGCTTGCCTCCAAGTGCAGAGGTTTGTAAGTAATATCCTGTGAATACATGGTCGATCCCACATGGAGATGATCTATGAGAATGAGAAAATCAAATGCAAAATTAACTAAGTAATGAAAACTAAACAAATGAAATGATTTTAAAGGTTTTGAAGGTATGAAATTTAATAGAATTTAAACAATACTCAAGCTTCAAAGTTCCACCCATAGATTAATGATAAATAAATTATGATGACTTTAATAACCCAATTAGGATCTGAGCACTATGGTCGGCCTAATCGGAAAATAAAACAGTTTAAATATGTTAAATAAATGATATAAAAGATTAGAGAATCATGGATTAACATCATTAGCATATATTCTCAAGCGCCAGTGATTTTAAACATTTAATATTCATAAGATAATGAATCAAAGAAATGTAGTAGGTTGAGAACATCTCTTATCTAAGAAATCTAATTAATCCAGGTTAAGCCTATCCACCAATATGGATCTCACATGATAGAAACATATGGATCTCACATGAGGATCAAAAACCTAAACCTAGATAATTGATAACATATATATACTATTCATCTCATCATTAAAAGCAATCAATCATTATAAATTATAAAATCATTAAACCAATGTGCTTCCCTTCTAACTTGGGCTAGAGGGAACTAAAAAAATATAACTAAATTATAAAATGGAAAAGCAACAAGAAAACAAGAAAATAAATTAATAAAGATCTAAAAAGAACCTGTAAAGATCTAAAAATCCTAGAAAAAACAATAGATCTTGCCCTTGAATGCTCTGAATGATGCTTAGGAATGCCCTGAGAATAAGTGGGGAACTCCCTCCTTCAAACCGACTTGAAAATTTTAGAAACTGCCTCAAATTTTCTCACTCTACGTAGGCTTCGCGTACACCCTTTCGATGGCATCGAACTGCTTTCGATGTCATCTAAGACTAGCTTCGATGTCATCGAAGACTGCATCCAATTTGTCCAACAACTAAACTTGATTTTCATATAATTCTTCTATGTCATCTAAGACTCTTCAATATCATCTAAGCTCATATTCTGCGAATTTCTGCACTTCCTTCCTTTTCCACATGGTTTTCTTGACTCTTAGGGTTTTGAAATCTTCAATCTTGGTATCCAAAGGTCCGTTTTTTTCCTTGGTGATTCTTGAGCATCAAATTGATGCTTTAACATTCTTTTCAATCTAAGCTCTTAAACTCACCTTGCAACACAAACATATATAAAATATACCATTGAGCATTATCATGTTCATAAAACCAAGATATAAATGGGGAAAATATGTAAGATTTGAGTCTCAACAAGCATCAATAAAGCAACACATTCCACCACTTAGACATTTATCAAACATATGAGCATCCATATCCAACTAATAACATAAATTATAGATAAACCAAAATGTGAATATAATAGTATGCACAAATTCAACTACAAGCAACTAATAATTAATTAAGACCCTTAAGGGTCGATAAATGATAACCTAGAGATAATGATTCGCATCTTGTGATGATTTGCCTGACTCACGATGCTATTAGGGTTAGGGTGTTAGGGAAAGATTGTCCAGAACATAAGCAAGCATGCAAGCTTGTAAGATTTGGAAGGAATTAGCTACAAGACCTAAACCTACAAACATAACTCAATACTTACCTCCAATTGTCATCGAATCGATACAGATGAAAGTCCGGGCATGGACAAGATTGCTATAGAGGGGATGAGAGGAGGAAGGTGTACAAATCCTCACACTTCTAAGCTCTCTCTTTCTCTCTCACTCTCTTATCATTTCTCCTCTTTCTCTTCTCTCTTCACAACTAGGGCTCAAAATTCGTATGGGGAGAAGGGGTGTGAAATAATGGTTATCTACACTGGCAGAAAGTGTACAAATGGCCCCAATGGCCCTTTGTTCATTATTCTAATCCTAAAGGAGATTGTTTCCCACCAATGAAACCCAATGGAAGGCATATGGATCAATCTAAGACATGACATAAGTGTCTCACAAGGCGATCCATATTTGGACATAAACATATGATGATCAGGTGTGCCGATCAATCGAAAAAGTCCTAACTTAGATAAATAGTCACCGATAATTAATTAGGGTCATGGCTATATAGATATGTGTGGAAAAATATCTTTAGTCGGCACCCCAACTTTGACTGTGAATCGACGGTCCGAAAGTTACAACTTTGCAAAATAACAAATGGGTTAGTTTCACTTAAAATTCAAGTTTTCACTTAAGGCATTCACACATCCCATGCACCTGGCTTGCGGGCCTGAGTTGAGTGATCCTAGACACTATCTCGGCTCAATATTCGTGATGGACATTAAGCCTGGAAAGACGGGTGTCTTTCTATAGTATTAGGTTTTGTGGCTCACTAACGAGCGGTTTAGAGCTTGTTCGGATAATCAAGGCATTTATAAAATGAATTAGATAGCGATATTTCTTGTATGCGATGATTAGGGTTTAAATTATCTAAGGTCATGGTGTGGCCTATTCGCAACTAGTGAAAATGACAATCTGATCTTAATCAATATAAACCATTGGTTCTTAGGTTAAAAGAGTAACTAAGTTAGTTTGGTTTATTAATTAAGATTCAACCCCTAGTTGTCTAGGCTTTTAGTGGGTCTTTATTTAATTGTGATTATCTTAATTAGTCAATGATAGGTCGGCTAGATTTGGATCATAAATGAAAAAATCACAAGGCTAGACTCAAGGTTTAAGTGATCAGGCTAATTCGTTGGCTTTCTATGGTTGATTAATCGGATTTATGCGGTTCTTTATTGGTACTATCTGCGTATAGGCTAACCTCGAGCGTTAAGGGTCAGTAAGTGACATCATAAGCTAATTATATAAAAAAAAGTAAGAGTTTTCGAAAAGCCAAAATAGAAAAAATTCAGAACACTACGAATTCTGAATATAATTCTCCAACACAACTCTCATTTATAGCGCAACACTTCCTATCTTTTATTAGTCTAGTTTAGCTTAGATTGATAACTCCTTCATTATTAGCCAGCGTAATGATGTAGAAGTATGGACAAATTAGATTGTTTATCCCTTCACCCTATGTTCACGATCATACCTAGAGGTGTATACGAGTCAAGTTAGCTTGTTAGCTTGCTCGGATCGACTTGGAAAAGCTCGACTCAACTCGGATCAAAACTGTGTTCGAGCCGAGTTGAGCCAGTTTTAATGAGCTCAAAACATTTCGAGTTGAGTCTAAGTTGGACCTAGCTCGACTCGACTCGGTATTGAGCTCGAACTCAACTCGGTTTGGCTTGGATTGACTCGGATTGATTTTTAGTGTAGTATATATAGTTTTTTTTAAAAAAAAAAAAAAAACCCCTTACCCCTCCCCAACACCTAAATCGTCTTGACTCTTGCCCGTTCGCCCACCCTAACCCCAGCGCCCAAATTGTCTCGCCCGTTCACCTGAATCTAACCCCAACACCCAAATCCTCTCAGTTGTTCGCCTGAGTCGTTTACTTCTCGCCGTTCTCTAGCACCTGACCGGTGATTACTCTCCTTCGTCTCCTCTTTCTCCATTTTCCAGTGTCTGTCCGGACGACCGACAACTGAAATTGAGTCTCCTCTCCTCTCCTCTCTCTCTCTCTCTCTATTTTTCCAACATTTGTCTGGTGAGTAGTGTCCGTCCGATTAGCAGACCTGGTCGGGTGGCTCTGGTACAGTCGGAAACTCGGCTCGAACTTAGCTCAAACTGGACCGAGCCGAGCCGAGCCGAGCTCAAGCTGAGGACTCTAGCTGGCTGAGTTGAGCCGAGTTGGGCAAAGCTCGGCTCAAATCGACTCGTGTACACATCTAATCATACTGTCGGACCACTAAGAAGATACTTAAGTTTCGAACAGAAGGCTAACAGAGCTTTCTTACTTGTGCTTAGCAATTCTATCGGTTGTCTTACTGGCGAAATTCTAAGAAATTCGACTTGTAAAGAACAAATCCCATCTTACCACAATCGTCTCACCTAGAAAGCCCAATAGAGCGACAAATAAATAGTTGAATCACGATAGTTTTGCTTAGGTTCCAAACAATGAATAAATAGTTGGGGTGGCCACAAGTACCTTCTTATGGAGTTTGGTTCTAAACAATGAACAGATCGTCACCCACTTGCCTTGTTGCCTAACCACGGTAACCTCGCCAATGAAGTCCAGCCGTGCAACGAACAAACTGTCCAACATCTGCTCATCACACAATTCCACGAACCATGATCGTTTCGCATAACAAATTTTAGTCGTGTTGTAAATAAATTGTTGTTCACTATTATCGTCTTGCCTTGGTAGCCAACCAAGACATGAGCTGGACATTCATGCCCCACGACCATCTTACCTACAAAGCCTGATATCTTGTTGAGTAGCAAACAAAATGTCATTATTATCCTTTTTATTTTATTTATTTTTCATTTTATTCACCTTTCAAACCAACTATAATTGCACATACAATAATATTAACCTATATTGCCCAAACACGCTATCATATGCTTCTTTGAAAGTCCTTTTATTACAAAAGCCAAAATAATTCATCCTTTCCTTTGTAGATCGCGAAACTCGGTCTCTCAACCAATTCATTGCCTGGGTCACAAGGTGTTCAGTTCAAATTCAAGCCACATTTAACTCAAGACCACTATCATCATTGGTTCCCATCGTATAGAAGTTAGATCCCATGAGTTGGACGGTCCAAATTGCTACAATGAAAGCCACATGTTTGTTAACTTCATTTTTTTTCCATTTTAGGTAAATGGAGATGCCCATGTTGTACTAGTTGGACGGTAAGTTACCATCCAACCTGTTAATAAGTTTCAATCTTCCCATTGAGTACAAGATCCAACCCATCCATAGGTTGTCCCCATCACTAAAACCACCTAGTCAATAAATCAACCAAATCAACTCATCCGGTGGGCCACACCACATAAAACAAAGCATATCCACTGATATAATTGAAAAAATACAAATGTTGCCCACCTAACAAATGGATCGAGCCAATTTTCCCATCAGCCGATTCTCATGGTGGGACCTACCTTTTGGACGAGTCAGATAAGATGGAAAGCATTCATTGGCTGGATGGTAGATCAGATGTCCAACAGGTAGTATCTGAGCATCGCTCTCATCTAATACTGTTTCATTGATCTTCGGTCACAATCACACCACGCTAACAGAAATGTCAAGGACCACCTGCATCAAGCGTAGATTGCCATTGGTCATCTGACCCACTAATCAAGTCACTAGATAAGATCTCTATTTTTTTAATTTTTTCTTTTTCAATTTAAATAGATATTACTTTAATATTCCTAAGCTTGTTTCTGATGTGATTTTTTAATGGTGTTGTTACAATCAATGAATCACGTCATACCACGTGTCGATTTTTGATTGATTTTGTCACTGTGGAGCAATCTCGTCGTGCCACTTGTCGATTTTTCAACTCAGCAAATGACAAATACAAGCGTACATACAGAAGATCCGAAGAAGAAGATGGTCAATCGCTGAGAAGATTAAAGGAGAGTTGAATATTTAAGAGTATGTTATTGGGAGAGCCTTCCATCCCTTTTGTGTGTGGTATTTGTACACGTGGGACCCATGGTTTGATGATCCAGACCGTTGAACCCATGTCTCTCATCGTCCATGAACATACCATCAAAATCTTCTTAATCAGATGATTCTATCATTTTGTTTGTTGACACCCAAATACATGGTTAAGAAGATATAGACCAATGACTACAATCAAGTCGGGAGAAGGGCCAAGGATTCAATGGCTATGATCTTTCAATTTGAAAGTATTGGGGGCGTGGCCTTGTGTCAATGGCTTGGATAAGACACATTCACGTGCAGGCACGCATGCTAATATAAAACACGTGTGTGAGATCTAATGCTTTCCTTCTGTTTGTCGATAATGCATGGACATTCTTCAATGTAACTCGCGTAATTTCATTCTCTCCCATAGGCCACGTAAACTAAACGGTCAATGCAATTTTTTTGTTTTTTTTCTAACCATCCATTTATTTTGTATGTTGTGTCCGGGAGCGGGTTAGGTGTTACCTGGGCAACACTTTAGTGGGTGTTACCGACCATGAAGGGCCCACCTTGATGAATTTGATTTATATCCATGCCGTCCATCTGTTTTTTCATCTAGTTTTAGGACTAGATCCTAAACCTTAAGCAGATCCAAATCTTAAGTGGACCCCACCATGGGAAACAGTGGTGAATGGATATTAAAAACTTTTTATGGGCCACAAAATTTTTCCATCATCCATATCTGTTTGACATTATTAACAGATTGGATGGTAAATAAACATTAAAAAACCTTACGATGGGCTTTAGGAAGTTTTTAATGGTGCGGGTTCAATCATGACTGTTTCCTGTGGTGTGGTCCACCTGAGATTTTCATGTTCTTAATTTTTGGGACTATGTTCTAAAATGGGATGAAAAAATGGATGGACCGCGTGGATGTACAACACATCATCAAGGTGAGCCTCATGGTAAGGGTAAAACCTCATGTAACAACTAATCCACTCCCGTTGTGCACCACGTGATGCATGACGTGGCCTGATTTTTAAACCAGAAGATCTAAACAGCTAGGCCAACCTGATGGAAAGATCAGCCCTTGAACACGTGTCCCATATAGCCACATGTGTGGTGGACAGCAGCTCTTTGCAGGCTTCAGCTACTATTCTATTGTTATTATTATTATTATTGTTGGTGTTGTTACAATAACTTTAATCACATCCATAACATCAAGTCATTGAAATGTGTGGACGTCAGCGTATTTTTCAAAGGAAATAAGCCAAGCTTGTTTGTCCTTCTTCTATCTTTTTCAAAGACATCCCATTTATTATTAGCAACTTCATCTTGTTCCTAAGGAGCATAGATTCAAGGGTGGTCATCTTTGACCATTTTTTTAAATGGTGGTGATTCGTCAAGTGTACACATGGCATAATTTTACAGCAATCCAGACCGCTCAAATCTCTTCCCAATTTGTGGATGGAACACAACAACAAAATTTGCACTAGAAAATAATATTAACCATCTTATTTTCCTCTTCAAATTAGACTAGTCTACGTTTTATTTTCAACCGTCAATTTGATGGCCATTAATTGGATGGTTATGATTTCAATCATGTTTTAAAGATATTCTCCATTAATAATGGGACCTACCAACCATCTGTATATCTGGATGAGAACGGATTGCGTGGTAACCATTGACCTCAGTGGTGTTTGTCGTCACCAAGTTCCATGGGCCCCACCATGATGTATGTGTTATATCCACACTTTTCACTCATTTTGCGAGATCATTTTAGGGTTTGGGTCTAAAAACAAGTAGATCCAAAGCTTAAGTATACCACGCTGCAGAAAGTAGTGGAGATTGAATGTGGATCATTAAAAACTTCTTATGGGCCACATAAGTTTTGTATTTAGCTAATATTTATGTTTTCCCTTCTTTCAAGTCTGTGTAACCTTATGAATAAGTTGGATGGCAAGTAAACATCATGATGGGCCTTAGGAAAGTTTCAACAGTTGCCAACACTATCCTCACTTCTTTAGTTGGTGTGATTCGATTGAACTTTAAATCTGCTTCATTTTTTAGCCCATGCCTTGAAATGATCTCGCAAAATGGATGAATAATGTGGAGATAACACACATCATGGGGCCCACAATACTTGGTGATGTCAACACACCACCATGTGCACACAATTGGCTTCTATCTAGATTTAAAGCGGAACAATTAGGATGCGAAATCCAACTAAAACCTTCGACATAATGTGAAAGTGGCCTAATCACAAGTTATAACTATGTCTATAACTTTATAATTCATTATGGAATTTATGTGTGTAATATATTGTCGAAAAGCCATTGATAAACCCTACAATGTAGCAGTTAAAATAGTCAATTAGCATAAGTGATTTCTAAAAAAATAAGGTCATTTTCAAAGTCTAATTTACTTTTTAGTTAAATTTTTTTACTAGTTTTAGTAAATTCTGATTTTGCTATTTTTCATTAGTTTTAGGGTTATAAGAGCTCATTCTTATGTTAAAGTCCTTGTTTAAGTTAATTGAGAGTGATTTACATGTTAAAATTAGTTTAAGCATTTTTTAAAGTTTTTTAAAGTAATTTTTTACTATTTTGAAAAAAGTTATTTTTATTTTTATTTTATTTTAAGTCAAATTAAGTTTTGGATGTCTCTGCTTGTCTAAGCTCATCAGATATGTTATAAACAGTTCTTTTTCATTTAATAATATCAAGTTCTCAATGCTCTTAAAGATTTCTTCTCTCGTGTGCTCAAGAACGTCTATCAGGTGTGATCTCTACACTTGAAATTGGTATAATGCATCTCTCTACACTTGAAATCCACACCGTTCATTTGTTGGGTCTACCATTGATGGGCTTCACTCTCATATGGTATGGGCATCAGATGAATGTTTTATATACCATATAAGCTTGCCACATAGAAATTATACAATCCGCGGCCAACATACATGAGTACCACATGTGAGGAGCATGAGTCACCACCATTTTAAAATGATGGATCATGTGACAAATGTATATGAGAGAGATCTAGACCGTTGATTTATTGGATCCTACCATCGAAGTCTGCCCAAAAATCACGCTTGTCAGTTACTCGTGGCCACTGATTGTGCGATCTTGCAGGCTGTAACTGGGGCAATAGATATTATAAGGGAATTGACAAGGGAGGGCTGTCAATGGGCCGGGCTGGACTTGGGCTGGAGTATCAGATAGGCTTGGGCTTAAAATTCAAGCTAATTTGTCAGTCAGGCCGAGCATGGACCATATATGATGGCCTGAGTTTGGTCAGTCCAAATGATTAGAATTTACAAATGGCATTTTTATAATAATTCATCGTATATAATAATAAAAACCCCACGGCCTCCTACTAGCTTTCTCTCCCTGAAGCTGAAAAATATGGAATTGTATACTTTTCTCTGCTTATGACCCTCTCGGTATAGACTAGGTAAAAGAGTATGTACAAATACAAATTAGGCTTCATTTGTATGCGACCGTATGTATGGTCATACACATGAAAGAGGTAGAGAGGTAATGGGAAAGAGAGAGACCGACTCATGTCAATAGACTTTTTCTGTCTCTACTGCCACAACATTCTTTCACTTAAAGACTACTTTATCTGATAATGTGAAAAACACTTTGAATTACAATTACTCAAATGTTACCAATAGCTAGGTGAAAGTAAGCTCAAGAGAAGTTCTGCACCAAACAAACTTCTCCCTTGTAATAGACTTCGTCAACATATCTCCTATATTATTGTCGGTATAAATATTTGTAATGAGATCTCACCGTCTTCCATTAAGGGTGCACACGGGTCGGCTCGGTCTGGTTCTGGGGTGAAACCGGAACCGAACTGTTCCTAACGGTCCTAGGATATTCGGAACCGGAACCGGACCGTTAGCACCCTAGAACCGAACCGGAACCGAACTGTTAAAACCGGTTTGGTTCTACAGTTATTGACTTTTTATAATCCAGCCCAATTGCATGTTTTATTTTATTATCTAGCCCATGTCCATTCATGTTGTGATCTATTTTAAGCTCAAGAGAAGTTCTGCACCAAACAAACTTCTCCCTTGTAATAGACTTCGTCAACATATCTCCTACATTATTGTCGGTATAAATATTTGTAATGAGATCTCACCGTCTTCCATTAAGGGTGCACACGGGTCGGTTCGGTCTGGTTCTGGGGTGAAACCGGAACCGAACTGTTCCTAACGGTCCTAGGATATTTGGAACCGGAACCGGACCGTTAGCACCCTAGAACCGAACCGGAACCGAACTGTTAAAACCGGTTTGGTTCTACAGTTATTGACTTTTTATAATCCAGCCCAATTGCATGTTTTATTTTATTATCTAGCCCATGTCCATTCATGTTGTGATCTATTTGATGAATGGTTTAGATATTGTATAAGGTGTGCAAAAATACATTTATAGAAATAATCAAATGGTGCATTATAAACCATAAAGCATGAGTCAAATATGGAAACAATCAAAGGGTTCCTGGTTCGATTCCAAGTTCGGTTCCACAGTTCGATTCTACGAATCGGATCCACGGTTCGGTTCTACGGATTGGTTCATGGTTCGGTTCGGTTCTACATACCCCTAAACCGAGAACCGAACCGATGTAATCGGTTCTTTGATTTTTGGAACTGGAACCGGAACCGATGCACTCGAGAACCGGACCAAACCAGACCGTTTGGTCGGTTTCGGTACGGTTCCACGGTTCTACCAGTTCGATGTGCACCCTTATCTTCCATTACGTCATGAACAAAGTGATGTTGAACATCAATGTACTTAGTCTGAACATAAAATACTGAATTTTTAACTAAGTGTAATGTGCTCTGAATGTCACAATGAATTGCCACCTCTTTTTGCTTGAATTTCAATTCTTCTAGTAATATCTTCAATCAAATAGTTTTTTTGTATACTTTTTTAGTTGATATATACTCTGATTCTCTAGTAGACAACGCTACCATTGATATTGTTATTGGTGTGAATCTTTTGCGATGAGATCTGTCTTCCACTACGTCACGAACAAAGTAATACTGAACATCAATGCATTTAGTCCGAGCAAGAAATATCGGATTTTTAACTAAGTGTAATGTGCTTTGATTGTGATAATAAATCGCCACCACTTTTTACTTAAATTTCAATTCTTATAGTTACCTCTCTAATCAAATAGTTTCTTTGTATGTTTGTGTAGTTGATATATACTCTGCTTTTAAAGTAGACAAGGCCACCACTGATAGTAATATCGACATCTAACTAATTACACCACTGGTCAAAGATGAAAATATAACATTTTATCATGATCACCTTCATAATTTGTATCCATAAACCCAAGCAACTTTAAATTTTGGTCGTTATAATAAAATGTAACGCCCAAAAATTAACTTTAATATTGTGAGACCCGACCCGAGTTCGCATGTGTGTGTGTGAGTATGCATTCCATTCATCTTGGTCCCGGGTCCAACCGGTCGAATTCCAGCGACTCGCGACTTTCGGTTAGGGTTTGCTGTCTTTCTCGAGTTCGGTCACGTTGACTCGACTCAGATCGGCCTGAGACCTATGCCATTGCGACTGCATCGTTGCCGCAGTTTCAATGCCGCGTCTTATGCGTAAATACGATGTGTACATCAAAATATGTAGGCCGCGCTCTTTTTGGACCGTTGATCGCATTTTTTATGGGACCCACCTGGCTTGCACGATTTTCCATGTACAATTTTCCATGCAATCCATGACATCATCACCTAGAAAACCTAGACCCTATAGCAAGCCTAGGCTCTAGCTCCTAGACCCCTAGCACATTGGTTTCTCCTCCCCAAACTCATTATGAGTTTCTCTTGGCAAGGCAAGCATGTCTTCTCTTTCTTAGGAAACTCATCATTTCCCTCTTGTCACTTTTTTCTCCATTCTCTCTTTTCTTTTCATTTTCTCTCATTCTCCTTGCTAGAACACCCAAAAACGTCTCACCTTGGTAGAAATTTCAGCACCTTCTCCTTCATCTCCCTCCTCATCTAACCCTCTACTTTCAATCTTAACCCTACATCCATGATCCTTGGAGCCTAAGGAGTCCAATGCTACAAGAATCTTGAAGATCCATTAAGGTGGGTGCACTTAGCTTAAGATTTTTTTTGATTTTCTTGTGGTAGATTCTCCTTCATCTCATCTTTAGGAACTTGTGGGGCCCATCAAGTGATGATGGAGGTACCCCATGTCTCTATGATCGAAGCCAATGGTCCATTCCTTTGCATGCAAGTTCCATGGATGGGGTCATTCTCCATGGACCCTATCATGACATTTTTCGTTTGATGCATGTCCTTTAGGAGTCATCCAGACCATAGATTTAGGTGGGAAAGACATTCCCACCGTTTGATTGATTCCTAACTCTATGCATGTGCTAGATCTAGATTGTATATGATCTAATGGATGACATGAATGTGTTGTGATGAAGGGAGGGCCTCAATAGTGGCGGAGATCCTCTCTTGTGGCCGGACCTTCATTTTTCCCTTATTCTATCTTTCATTTCTGATGTGTGTGGCCCACTTGGGGGTCCTGGAATATCAAGACCGTCCAAGCAAGGTGGACGCCCATGGTTGTCCATTCCATGGACGTTGGCACCCTAATCGCTCCATATCGGATGCATGAAATGGGTTTTATAAAGGGAAATTGGTCTGGATGTTTGTGGGGCCCACTGAGGTGGACCACAACACTGATTTCATGGGGTGATTCCCCTTATTTTGGTTCTCATGCTCAATTCATTTCATATATATGTTGCTGTCCAGAAATTTTCTAGACAGTTGCTGGGTGGTTTTTGGGTCAGGATTATGGACTGATAAGAGTGATGTTTCACCCCCATTGATAGATGATTCTTAGAGATGTGGACCCCACCTTGATGTGTATTGAATCCCACCTCCATCCGCCCTTGATTGATCACCCAAAAAGGTGGGCCAAGAAGGTTGGTCAGTCCAGATTTTCTGGACTGTCCAGCCACTTTGCATGTTGTAAAAACATAAATATCAGCTTGTTTCTGAAATGGTGGGCCATCTTTGTGGATCCCACCTTGTTGTATACTTGTACAGGGATGTTGACCCTATATTTTTCTAAATTTTGGTAGACCTGGGCCCACCCTAATGGGGTGCACAAGTCAGGGGCAACAACATTGTTTCAGCTGGAATTATTTCTGGACTTTTTTGTGCATAAATTGCATGAGTTAAATAAATTATTTTTACTATCCAAAAAATTTTAAAATTTTGTAGAGAGGTGTCCCACCCATGGTAGGGCCTACATGCAAAATTTCAGGGGTAATGGACCCCATTTGGGCATCCAAAAGGGTGGGCCAACATAGTGGACTGCCAGAAATTTCTGCTGTGCAGTCCAGCAGCATAGTCCCTTAAAAACAAAATTTTAAAAATATTTTCTCAGAAGGTGGCCCATATTTTTGGGTCCCACCTTGTTGTAGGCTTGATGAGGGACCTTGAGTCCAACTTTCAGGAATTTTGGAGGCCCAGAACCCACCCATTTGGATGGCCCAAATTCAGGATAGTTATATTTTCAGCAATATTTCACCCTAGACAGATTGTAATTCCAAAATTTATTAAAATACTTTTGAGTATTCAAAAATTATGAAAATTTACAGGGAGGTGACTCACTCATTATGGGACCCACCTAAAATTTTTTGGGGCCAATGGACTCCCGTGTACACCGTGGTGAGGGCTGGACCGGCCCACCACATTGGGATGTCTAGATGAACCAGATTTTTTGGATAGTCTGTTTTATTTAAATTAATTAAAATAGTTCTAGTTGTCCAAAAATTCTAAAATTTTGTGGAGGTGTGGCCCACCTATGGAAGGACCATCCTACAAAGTTTCAGGGCCATCGGACCCTTGTACCATCCGTGGTGCGGCATGTAAATTTGGGTCAGTTTTGGGCCAAATACCCAGGCCCGTAGGACTACCCATCATGGGACGCCTCTACCTTGGGCTACTGGGCCTGCATTCCAACAGCATGACCCACTTGAAGTAAGTGTTGTATATCCCCTTCTCATATGGTGGTACCCACAGTGTTATGTGTGGGCCATCAGGGATCAAATATGCTATAAAATGACTTTTATTGTTGGATTCCAACTAACCAAGAAAATAGGTGGGCTGAAATTTGGCAACGGGCCTAATGTTGCTACTCATAAGAGTTTATTCTAGGGCAGCATAGCCCACCAGATTTGAGGATGGATTAATCAACTATCTTGCCATTTTCCTTTAGTATTTTTAGGTTTAATTAGGGCCCATCTGGGGCCCACCCAAGATGGGTTTTATTGGATCCTTGTATATGGATGAATGCTAGTTCCTTAACCTTTTTCTTTTGGACTAGGTCCTTCTAAGGAGGCTCATCAACCTTTGGGCCTATACTCTTCTACCTATTGTGATGGGTTTATGACTATAATATGCGAGTAGTTGGGCCCTTGACTGCCCACTAAAATTAACCCTGTGCTTGGGCTAAGAAGCGAGGCCCAACTCACTAGTATTAAACGTGAAATTGACCACATGGTTGACCTACTGGGCTGCCCATGAGGCCCACTACAATATGTAGGTTTATGACCTTTATGGTTGGGCCCAAACCTTGCTTGAGGGCCCAACATATTGCGTATGAGTTGAGCTTTGTGTATAGGCCATTAGGCCATTCATTGCTTAGGCCTTGAGCCTTATTTCATGCTCGAGTAGTGACGGACTACCTCTTTGAAACTAGTTGAGGTTGGATGTCCTCCTGGGTGATCCTAAGGTAGGCCCATGGGTTTTCCTGTGGATGGTTAAAGGCCCACCATAGAACCTAGGCCGTTTATTTGAGTCTAAATGTGGATGTATGTGGAGCCTACCTCAACGTATGTTGGCCCAAGCCATTCAAGCCTTGGATTGCCCGATCATGAAAGCACTCTCTGCCTTGGGTTGCTACTGGACTCACAATCCAGTAGCAGGCCCACTTGATCTTTTCATGATATATACACACTCTCCATCTGGTGGGGGTCCCCTAGTGATTTTAGTTGGCATTCATGAGATTATTTCCACATATTTGACTAATTTCTGGACCTTAATAGGTCCAGGAAGTCAAATGGGCCAAAAGTTTATCAAAGGGTCTTAAATGTACAATTTTATGGTTAAAACTTTATTTAGCTATGGGGCCCACCATATTGAGAACTTGTGTACGTGTTGCATGCTTACGTTTTCTTATGATCTTTGGGCTTAATCACTGCATTATTTTAGGTCACCTTTAGTGATCACATGAGGACCCCATCGTAGATCAGATTTTGGGGCATCCCATGGGCCCAGAGCGGGTTGGGATGTCCCAGCTTGGCCCAGCCATACATTGGGCTGACTTCCACTATTTTGATGGATTTGTGGGCCGAGATAAGGATAGTATTGAGCCCTTGGTTGCCCACTTAAATTGCTAGTTATTGGGTTGATGTAGTGGGGCCCATTTCATCCAAACTCAGACTTATTTTTCAGACTGTATATTGTGTACGCAGGCTGCCCACTAAGTCCAACTTAATGCATAGATTCTATGGCCATTGGAAATTGAGCCTTGGGCCTTAATTCCCCTCTTAGAGCCCATGTTATTAAAAGTGGTATTATATATTTTTATGGCCTATTATGAGGAATATATGTATGTGGTTACCTTTATTTTTATCTTAAATGTAGGCCTTGGGCCTTCTATCCATATAGTTCATGGTTGATATGCCTTTTTGGGGAATGGTGGTTAAATGTCCCCATTATGGACCCCTCTAGACCTGGTTGTATTTAAGAGTAATTGGATACTCATCTTAGACTCTTGCTAGGCTCATTTCTATATTACTTAGACCCGTAGCTTGTATACTTAGTCTCGTAGGCTACCCTAGGTAAATGAGCCCCCATTAGAAGTTGGATTCCTTAAGGATATTATCTAAGTACCTAGTCTTGGTTCCTCCTTGGATAGAAGGAATGTAATAACATTGTATATCGCCATATAGTGTGATTAAATTCATCCTCATGACCCAGGTATATCATTGTATGGTTGGTTGACATTGTGTGTGTGTGGTCATATTGTGTCATTGGGCATTGCATGTTACCTTATCTGAGGGACGTAGTATTCCCTCTTGAGCACGATTGGATGCTTGGAATTGATGACCGGTTGATTGTGTGATTCATGCATTTGACATTGCATAACATATGGACAATTACTGCCCTTGTTTCATCAGGGTTGTAGCCTCCACAGTTACATCGTGGATGGCTATAATTAGACATGAAAAATGTTATCTGAGCATATAGGGTGCATAGGATGCCCATGGGTGAAATTTCTAAAACTTTCATGGTACCAAGGATTTGCTCCAACGCTGTGACCGAGTGAAAACTATAAGCGCACGAGGGCCTTATACCGTCAGGCTACGACTCCCACTGTCGTGTAGTCGGTTGGATAGGGGTGTGGCCTTACTCACCTGATGTAAGGAGGCATTGCTAAGCTGAGTCTGACCAGCTCGTAAATGGGTTCGCTACCTTCAGGCCTTGCTAGTGATTGACTGTTTGCAGGCAGGGTAGTGAGGTCTCTTACACTCGTTTGACTGTGCGGGGTCTGTAGAGCGGCAGTCATTCCAGCAGTGTAATGGATCCCGATGATTTTCTTATGATGGAAATGTACTTGATATGTGGATTGGATATGAGCAATGATATTACTTTGCATTGCATTTGCATCGGCTGTGTGAGCCTCATATTGCATCGCCTTGGCATGACGCCCGGTACTCATTGCATTACAGTACTCATTGCATTATATAGCCTTGGTATGGCTTCCTGCATTATTGTACTGCCTTGGTATAGCTTCTTGCGTTCATGACAGCCCTGGTAAGGCTGGTGGTGTTAGCTTTGATCATGTTTCCTTCCTGTATCTCCTATTATTCTTTTGTGCACTATTATCACACACCTTCACCACCCTCTAAGCTTCTATAAGCTTATGCACGATTGATGCGTGTAGGAGATCCTAGGCAGGTGTCGTAGCGGCAAAGCTTAGAGTAGAGTTGAGCTTGAGGACTCCAGTGTTGCTGACCTTTCTCTCTTTTTCTATTATCTTCTGTATGTCCTTTGAACTTGATGTAAATTTGTAAAAGTTCAAATTCTTAGTGGATCTTGTGATGTGTGTCCTTAGTTATTCTCAGATGTACTTGTTGTAATCTTGGGTATGCTTGTATTGGAAATGATTATATTGTTATGGAAATCCTCCTTGTAGAATCCCAAGATCGGAACTTGCCTCAGGAGCCAAGAATGGGGTACTACAGAGGCTGTTGCGGCCAGAACCGGCCATCGGGTTCCTTGTGAGTTTGGTTACCGAGTCTGGGGCGTGACAAATATACATTGCACGGGATCCGAGTTTCGTGGTATTAGGAAATGTACTCAAGACAACCCATTGTACATTTCATATATCATGTGTTTAATTCACGAAGGTATCCAATTATAAGGATAACACCAACCGCACCAAAATTCTTATTCCATTCTATCATAAAAGTGTTCAACTAACTATTTAAGTCTACTGCTCATTCAAAAGGGAGCTTATTACAAACATTCTCAAATCTATGACATGAAACATAAAATAAGGATAAACTAGATGCATCGGGCGATATAAGCCCACATCGCTTGAAGTGATAATCTGTAAGGAGCTCATCGCTCGTCTTCTCCATATATACGTCACCTGTATATATATATCTATATATATATATATATATATATATATATATATATATATATATATATATGTTTGGAGAGAGGGTCAATGCCCTACTCATAGTGATAGTTTTTCTCTAAGATTAATAACATCTTAAGTAATTTATTATAGTAAAACAACAAATGGGTACCGATACGTTTCTCATTCCATATCGTGAATGGTATTAGTTATATACAAGCAACTTATATGAATGCATGCCTTTATATATAAAGCTTATAAACTAGCATAGTGAATGTAGCACAACACACAAAGTGACCACCACATAATGAAATAGTTCATAAACCCGGCATGCTCCACATTCCATAACTACGAAAAGAATGATGGCGTGTCTGACGCCAATTTATGTGAACACCCTATACAACACTACATATGAATTGGTAGATTTGCGTGATATGATTTGTTCATAGAGTGACTAATTATGACATCTAAATACCTAGAGTGATGTACCATGACAGTGCAAATTACGTATATCAAAGTATGACACCACTGTCGTTCCAAGGAATTACGCGTTGAACGATCGATCGATGATACCTGTTTCAACATATATTAAACGCACCCAATTTCAACAAAACGAGCCTTGTATTGAGAAGGGTTATGAGGAATCCATTTAAAACATGGGATTTGTTGCAAGAGGCTTCTCAAATCCATTTGAAATTCGAAACATATCAATCCATTCTGCCCATGCACTATGCAGATCCAATGGACGAGAATGTTTATGTCAGTAAGTTTTGTGGGTTCCACCATGATGTATGTGGATTATATCCAAACCATCTATTCATTTTTCAATATCATTTTAGGGCATGGGCCCAAAAATCAGGCAGATCGAAGCTCAAGTGGACCACACCACGAAAAGCAATGGGGTTTGAATTATACCATTCTTGGGGGCCATCGAAGTTTTGGATCAACTTGATATTTGTGTTTTCCCATTAGAGTCGCTACCCAGAGCATATTACGTATGTAATGTATAAACAAGTCACTAAGCTGTGAGGATTTAAAACATAACATGCATCAATATCAAATTAAATCAAACTATGAGGGTTATAAAATCCAAAGACACGCACCCAAGCCATAAGAGAAATAAAAGTAACACAAGGCCAACCCAATAAAATAAAATAAAGAAATAGTAGCATAAGTTAACTCAATACATAAAGCAAAAACACATATCATTCTCAAGTCGGTAATGGGTAATGTTTGGATCCATTATTCCCCATAATTCATCAAAAGGCCAATAGTATTTTTATGGACAAATTAATATGGAATTTCAATAAAATAAACCCCAATAGAGTATAAAGTAATCCAAATACATTAGGGTGAACTGAAAAACTCAACAGTGCGATTTTGGGTCTCCTGTTGTCCTAAGGTTTAAATATGAAATTTAAATTAGATTTTTTGTAACACCCCGATTTTCGTAGCTCGAGTTTAGTACTCATTTTTCAAAATCCTGAGTGTTAACCTTTAAAGATAGTCTACATTTAATATATAATTCTTTTTAAAAAATAAAATAAAATTAAGAGTGGGCATTGCAGCAGAAGTGAGACAAGTAAAGCATAAAAGAAAAGTCTGAATACACATTCAAGATATACAAATGGCTGCCCATATGGCTTATACAAACCAATGTCTCAAGACTAATAAATACAAGAATGAATAATTTAACTCATGAAAGAGAATAAAATGCAGTTAGACTTGAGCCGCAAGATCGCATAACTTCTCTTGGGGTAAATACGTTTATACATCCCTGATATTTGTATCTTGCTCCTCATCAGTTGAACATAAGTATCATTCAAATCACCTGCACCATATGTACAATTATATATTTTATAGCATGAGTGGCCAGCTTAATGAGAATTCTCCTCAAGATTATACACGATCACATTAGTTAAGTATAGTTTTAAATAAAAAAATATACAAAATAATTCGTGATGTAATCTTATTTAAATATATAGATGTGTGAAATGCATATCAGCCTGGGGATGCTCATCCAATTGTTTTTGGGCAAAACCTACGAGTGGGGCGAAACCCATATGCAATCTGAAGTAGCTAGTCACCAACGAAAGTATATCGAGTACGTGTTCAAGTGACAAGCTCACACAAATTGGGTCGATCGACTGTAGTCTGAGAGCTAGCGAAACATACCACGACAAATGATCGTGCTACAACATCCAGAATTAGCCACCAATTATCGCCCGTATGTTATGAAATGCATGATTAACCTAATCGTTATTAGTCAAATTATAAATAGCCTTTTAAGAAAGCTCAAATATTAAGATGGGGGACTCATCACCCAGCATAGGTAACAGCTCGGGTATAGTGTCCCATACCACTATCCCCGGCTTATGAGACTCCAACAAGTAGAATGTTTAACGGTAATCTATTCAACTAGTGGCCAATCATAATTTAACAGTAGAACTTATCATTACAAGGTTATACAAAAATAATCTATCATGAGCCACATTGGGTAAAAAGTCCATCTAAAGACACAAAAAAATGGGTTAACTCAAAAGCCACAAGGTATAAATGATCCACAAGATGTAAGTCTACAACATAATTTCATTAAATACATTAGAAAAAAAAAATGGTCACTAGTTCAAGAGACCATTCTATATAGGTGATCACAATCATTGAAGTTTACATCCCAATTCTGGATTTTCATACATGAGTTGAGTTTCCCACTAATTAGCGTGACAATTCGAGCTTCATAAATAATACACAAGTATGAGAAGGTATTCATGTATAACAAGTAAGTGCTTATTCTAAATAAATGTTAAGCATATGATGTGAGGATTTATTCCAATGACTAACATAGGTAAACATAAAATAAAGTTAACAATTATTAGTCAAAGTTAAAAGTGAAATTATCACTTGGAATAACATGAAAGCGGAACGCCCAAGGGAAATGTCATTACCTTATGAGTTGAATAACATACTAATGTGGCTAGGAGGTGCGTGCACCCTTCGAACTGAATCCTATGTCGACTCGATTCGACCTAAAAGCTCAACTCGCTCCCAACCTGAGCTATATTCAACTCGGTTTGAGTTCAAACTTGAACCAACTTGATCAACTTGTATAAGGAAGATTATTTAGGTGTGGCTTGACTAAACTTAATTAATTCAACTTGGCTTGATTTATCTCGAACTTGACTCGAAAATCTACCTAGTAATAATATGAGAATGATGGATCAATCATTGCTTGCTGGACCAAGATCAGCCAAAATCAAATTCTAAACACTAATAACTCAGCAACTAGTTAAGTTAATCCAGAAATACAATAGTCAAAATAAATCTAACTCAGATTAAATGAAGTTTACAACCTTCGTGAATTGAAGCTTCCCAATCCAGTAGGAAGTTCAAATGGTCGGACCGAACTTCACTTGCACACGACCAGTTGAACAACCTTCCCCCAACACGAACACAGCCGAGTTAACTCGGCAATAACATATAAGACCTGACGACTGAAGTTTCCTTTCGATTCTCTCTCTTTTTCTTGTTTTGTCTTCTTCATTTTCTCTATGAAAAACAACACAACATCTGGTGCTACACCAGATCTGAACCCATTCGAATTAGTGAGTCAATTTAACTAAGAGCAGTCGAACTTGGCTCACCATCGACTCGGTGGACAGATTAGCACCCAACATTGGCTATCTTCTAACACTGTTAGCTTTTCTCCTCTTCTAAGACATATAGGAGGATCTAGACTCAATGCGGCATGACCCAACTTCTCTCACTCTCTCTCTCTCTCTCTGATCTCCTACTTCATCTACTTTCTCTTCCTTCTCTCCTTCCTTCTTCTATCCAATCCTCTTTCACACCTGCAGTTGGAGTGTCTAGCAACAATCTGAACAGAAATGACCCCCAACATGGTTCGACTCAGTGAGTCAAGGTGCACAACTCACCACACAACATGACAAGGATGGGGATGATTAGTGGAGGTAGTGTCTCTCTTCTCCCCTTCTTCTAATCATTCTCTAAAATGTACAGAGTCTGGACCCATTCCAGACTCAACCAAACTCAAAAGAAGTGGCTCAACTCGACAGATGACTCAAACCCTAACTCGGTGTGGAAGAAAACGACGCTCTCCTTTTCTCCTAAATTTTTATATATTTTTTTTGCCATGGGATGCCCTAACGAGATAGACTTTATGTGACTTTATTAATATGTTTCTAGACGCTTTTATCCCAACCAATCGATGGATTAGTTACAAGTTAATGGTTCTAAATCATGAGAGTTTGAGATGGTAACCCTAGATTTTGATTGCTTGACTACAATCCACCCTTATAAATGCATTTCCGGTGTTGAGGGCCACACACTAGACGTCTCAGATCAGTAAATGGGACCCACTTCCTGATGATGGGTATCTTTGGCTTAATGGAGAAGGTGACTCACACAAAAATGGTGAAACCTTAATAAACGTGTTTCTTTGCAATTTGGTTCCATTGAAATGAACCTAATATGTCACAGGAAACTTATGGGACCCACATTTTGGATGGCAGTGAGTGGTCGCTCGATGGGGCATGAATTGTTTCAACCGCAACGATCTAGAGTTGTTGTTGAAGAAAACCTTAATCCTCATCTACAAATGGATGGCTGAGATGTGTTGAGGTGGAGGACTAAGATGGAAAGAATAGAGTACATGCGAATTGCTAGCAGGGGTTCTGGTTTCGAAAAATTCCATCCGCACAAATCTGCTCTCGTGCAAGTTTGCATGCACACATGTGACTGTCAGCGTGCAATATGAGTTGGGTTTTAGTCGAACCATCACTCTGAACATGATGGACGGTTCGGATCCTCTATACACAATCAGATGGTGGTTCACGATCAACCCAAATGGATGTTGTCCATTAAAGTCTCGTGCATGCGGAAACAAATGGAAGAAAGAAAAGAAGAGGTTTTCCTCTTTGAGTATTATCAGGTTAAACCCGATTGACCTGGTTTTGGGTTCGATGCATTGCGGATGCACACTTAATCACGCACAATGCAGTGTGTGTCGGGTCTATAGTGATGCTTGTGATAAATCCACTCGGACCATTTGTTTCAGCTAATCATGTGAGGCCAAGAGCTCTAGAATGAGGTAGATCCGCCAATCAGATGTCCACTCTATTTGGAATTTCTATTATGATTACCTATATTTAAAAAGCTTTATAAGGTTTACTAATTGTGAATAGTCTAGATTAAGCAAGTTTCCTTATACTGAATAGTTTACATCCATAGCTTAGGTGGGCCACACCACTTGATCTTGTGAGTCTAACTGACAATTATTGACAATTTAACGGTCGAATCATTTTTTAATTTGATCATCGATATTTCTAGACATCTACAAGCTAATATGGATGGACTTTAACAGTTGCTTTTGCAATTTAGTGGCTATGTTATGTAAGTGTAAAATCATACCACAAGAAGTCCTGGGCTAGATGAACGACGGATTTCATGATTCAGGTTCTTAAATCTAAGATGGACGGTTAGCTTGACGTATAATTAAATAAATGGGTTGATCTTGAGGTCAATTATATAAACGGCTTAAATCCAAGATTAGTTGATGAATCATGCATATCAGTTTAGAGTAAACCTTGAGAGATTGGTGCATCTTTGTAATTTGATCAACTCAAAGTGTTTAGGTGTGATATCGTAAGTCTCCACAGGTTGATTTAGATTGTGAGTTGAATAAACATCAATGATGGAAACTTCATTTAATAATCAAGGGTTAATCAAGGTAGATTGATCTTGAACCTTACGATTTCACTGTGGGTTGTTACTACCCGAGATTAGATGGTTGAGGTGGGCAAGTTAATGGATTATCTGGCATGGTGTGTAAAGTAGATTTTGTGTATTCCCACACATGTATACATTAATTAGATTTTCAAGAAAACACTCGAGTACTGAAAAGTATTGGGTGTTATATTATTATAAAAAACTTAAGATTTGCTGACCTAAACATTCAAGTCAAAAGATACACAAACTATGCATCGTTTGAAGCCCTAATACGCGTAGTTTCACAGAATAAGTATAGTTTTATGACCCATACGATAAAATTTGACCAATATGATTAACATGACATGTTAAACATAATTTTCACATAAACCAACCATTCATAATAGATCAATGACTTAATAGCATGAAAATCGAAATAACAATCAAGTTATATAATAAAAATATGAGAAACTATGCATATATTAATTTTAAACTGAAGTAAGCTTAAAGCAATCCCTTACCTTAGATTATGGGTCTCGTTAGGGTTGATCCAAGGAAGAATTTAAAATTTTCAAATAAAAAATCAAGTTTATAAGGTTTAGATTACACATGTGCGTGTGTAGATCGAAATTAGGGTTTCGATCGAGTGTTCTAGAAGCTAGAAAATTAAAATTCTCTCTACACCTCCTAAATCTATGGCTGACATACCTTTAATGGAGAATTGTGAGGAATGAAGTAGAAGAAAAATCCTTTTGAAGAGGTGAGGATGTCCACACCCTTCTCTCTCTTTTTCTCTCCCCTTTTCTCTCTCCGAAATGTAACAAGAGGTTGGGTGTCCAGTCATTCCCTGTTATCGAGGAATGATAGGACAGCCCCTTTGCATGGTTGAATGGTTGTATGTGGGAGTAAGCATGGCCCACTTACCTATTGTATTCGAGAGTCAAAATGTTCATGAAACTAGGTTTTTCAATACCTTTCTAAGGTGTAATTGAAATTATATGTGGTAGGTCCATGGGCTATGTACGAAAGCTTGGTGGATCTAAGGAATTATGGCTATGTCCTAGAGGGGGTGATTAGGACCAATTAAAAATTATGCATTTTAAGTCTAATTGCTTACTTAAACTAATGTGCAAATTAAACTAAACAAGACAATTAACTCTAAGGCTTCCAAGTCATTAGCCAATGACATAGACTACAAAAGATGTTGCAATAAGCAACTAGTCTATAAACATGATAGTTTACATGTGTGTGTGGGATGTGCTAACTATCAACACCTAACATTCATCTAATCATATATACATATAATTAAACATTCAATATATAAGAATAATTAAACAAGTGCTCAAATAACAATCACAGACACAAACATGTATAGTTATTTAGTTTCCTAATTCCACTCCCGATGGACACACTCAACCCATGAGTGTATTGGATTTCACTATCGAAGGTTTTAAATTAGGTTTACATCTAACCTTTACAGCCTTATATAAGGACTTTACCGTACACTCCCACCGGAGGCTCCCGTCAGAGACTTTAGTTGGTTTTCTATAAGCTAACCAATAACCTCGGTCCTAATTCAAGGGCCTAAGTTATTCCCACCAAAGGCTCCCACGAAGACTAACACGTACTCACCTATGTTCGGTGCCCTATATAAGGACTTTGATTTAGGACGTACACAAGTGCCAAGGTTCAACACAAGAACTTAGGTTTATGCCTTACACAAGAGCCAAGGTCTTACACAAGAACCTAGTCGAGTTTGGCTATTCAAATTCTTACACTCAATCCTACACAAGGAATGAGTGTATACAGACACTACACCAAAATCGTTGTTTAGGAACGACAATGGCTTTGGTTCTGGAACGACTTAAAACCCTTCCAAATATGCAACAGTTCTAAACCATTCCAGAACTAAAAGAAACCCTATTTGCAATAGCTCTCTCTCTCTCTCTCTCTCTCTCTCTCTCCTGCTCCATCACTCCTCTCGCTCGCGATCTCTCTCCCACTCCCTCAGTCCCTCCCTCTCGATCTCTCTCCCTCTCCCTCACTCACTCCCGATCCCCCCTCCCTATCTCTCTCCCACTTCCCTCACTCCCTCTCTCTCTCTCTCTCTCCCCCGCTCCTCACTCACTCCCGATCTCCCTCCCTCTTGATCTCCCTCTCTCTATCTCTCTTAATCCTTAACTCTAAATCTCCCTCCCTCTTTATCTCTCTCCCTCTCTCTCGCCCGCTTCCTCACTCCCAATCTCCGTCCCTCTTGATGTCTACAGCTACAGAAGACCACCTTTGAAGCGAGGAATCTTCGATCTTGGATTCCATTTTCATGAAATAGGGTTTCGATTCTCAATCTTCAAACAAGCAACGACTTCTACTGTAAATTGATAGGCATTTCATTGTATCTTTGAGGTGAGAAATTTTTTATCTCGAACTGATTTTTTACAAATTACAATTTTGATACTCATAATTGTACATGAAATTTCCTCAAAGCAAATGGTTGCTGAGATTTTTTCTCAAAATTTCCTAATGAATTGTATGGGCTATTTTGCTTTCAACTTTTGGAGGTGGGTTTGATGTAATCTGTTTTCAGAGATTTGGTGATGAGAGTTTTTTTTTTTCTTCTTTTTCTTTTTCCTTTTTTTTCTTCTTATACACTACCTATCTTTTTTTCAATACAACTCTAAAATGACCAAAATGTTGTAGATCTCAATTTGAGATGTTTGTAAGTTGTTTCTAACTTTGGTATTCAATTAATGGGGAAATGTGGGCTTTTGTGTTTTTCTAATTGGATTTAGTTAGATGAAGATGGGTTGATTTCTTAGATTGGATGTGAGTGTTTTCTCCTCGGTGCTCTGTGATTTGGAGCATGATCTGTTTGACTGGCAGATGATGAAGTTGAATTTTCTTCTCCGTTGAAATGTCCTCTATGTCGATCAAACATGGCCCTATTAGTTGCCATGTTTATGCCCATCAATCTTTTGCATCGCTGCTTAATTCGTGATTTGTAGTAAGAACATTAACAGCGTGTTTGGATGTGCTATTGAACTGATTCATATTACTAGTCTAATAAAATATCTAATGCAGTTGAAATAACCAAATTATAGTTTCTTTCGCAAGCATATGTACTGAGCTTCTGGCTTCCAAATTGCAATTATGTAACTTTCAAGTTGCAGTTTAACGGTCCATTTGGGTAAGAGATCCTACGAAATTCGAATTAAGTCCAACTCACTTTTAGCAGGCTTGAAACCCTCCACATAGATTCTTAGCACTAGAGTGGCACTGTCCTCTACATAAATGGGATTGGAATTGCTGTTTTCAATGGTGTGTTTGGACGTTCAATTGAATTGAATTGCGATAATTTGATTAGTAGAGTGAAAATGACCAAGAGGGATTAGCCCAGTGATAGATATTCTTGTCTTTTCAACTCCCAACTAAAAAAATGCATGGAAATGTAGTTGTGTTTTGATTAACATTATGTAATGCCCTGAAAATCAGGGGTCGAGCAGGAGCCCAACTCCCGAATTCCAACACATCACTTATGCAACATAAATAATGATGATTAAATGTTGTCGTATTAGTGCATTAAACATGAGTGAGATTATACCAAAACAACATATCATACTCTAAAGACAATTAGATTACGCAAGCGGAAGACTGTGATAGATGTACAAAGCATATAAGTGGATTTTGAGTCCCCAGAGTATGAACATGTCACTAGGTCAAATAATTACATGTATAATTCCCAAAGTAACAAAATGATAAAATGTGATATCGTCTATCCATATCCCTATAACCCCGATGCGCAACTCCAGGTCTACATAGACCCGTCAGAGAGTTGCATGTAGGAGAACTCCTCCTCGTAATCATAAAAGTCAGGCTCCATCTCGTAAGCCTCAACGTCACTTGCAACTACAACAAAGTCTGGTTGGTGTTTTAAAACACCTTCCCAAAGTGGGAGTGAGTGATAAACTCAGTGGAGCTATAAGGTAAAGGTTAACATGTTATCAATTCAATCAAGCAGTAATGATAAAGCAGTACAATAAGCATATCCTAAGTACTCTTGTTAATGCAAGGATGGTATGCGATAATGATGATGCCCTCACCTACACTCCCTCAGTGACATCATCTCACGATTGCGCATGACAAACTCCCTAAACGTGTGCTTCCTCGCCAAAGCATATGCAATGCGGTGCATAGCTGTGTTAGCCAAGTAATTTATTTAGGCTTATTCATACAACAGATTCAGGAAGCTATGGTACCTCCCTTTATGTCATATACCCGGTTGTCAAGCCTAGCTTGTCACATACGATAGGCAAGTTATAGGGCAACGTCACCCTTGATTTTTAAAGCATTGGACAGGCAAGTTCAGGTCACTACAAAGAGGCTCGTCACCGTCAACATAGGCCTTAGTTTATACTAGAGGTCACTACGGGAAAGGCTTGTCACCTTAGTGCAGGCCGACAGCTCGAATGCAGTGTCTCATACCACCGTATTCGGCTCACGAGTCTAGGTTACTCACTGAACACTACGGGGAGGTTCGTCGCCCAGTGTAGGCCGACATCTCGACCACGGTGTTCCATACCACCATGCCCGGCTCGTGAGTCTTAGCGGATCGAGGTACCAAGGTTAAACGGGCCTTTCACTGGTGAGTTTGGTACCTTAAATTCAAGCAGTAGCGTCCATACATGGTAAGCATACATTGGGCCAATCGAGTTACTTGACGAGCTCAACTAGTATGAGTGTACGTTGACTTATCGATATGGAGTGCGTAAGTATTCCGCGTGGCCTAATCACTATCGATAAACAGCATACGACTCGAATTCATCAAACGCATTGTAAGACCCGTATCCTAGTTCGTACTGTTCCGATGAATCCTGCGATCCTTTCCGTCGAAGTCCGGCAATCCACGACTGATAATCGACGTTGCAATCGATCGTAAGTCGTATCCTTTAGATTCAGTCGGTTTAATCCGAGACCTGTATCAGTGCGACCGCACCGTCGCTGCGGTTCTAACGCCGCGTCTCATGCGCCAATCCGACGCTAGATCATAAGATGCGGACCATACATTATAATAACCGTGGACCGCACATTGCGGGACCCACCCATCCCATGTGGCACCAATCCCTAGGTAATTATGAGGGTGATGGATGACATCACCCTAAGCTATAGCCACCCTACACCCCTAGCCTAAGCTATAGCCACCCTACACCCCTAGCCCTTCTTACAAGCATTTAATGCTAGCCACCCTCTCTCTTACACCACCTACCCACATCCATCACTCACCTCACATCACCCATCACTCACACCATCACTCACATCTCTCCTTATCTCTCTCTCTCTTTCTCATTTCTCCACAATTCCAAGCAAGGAAAAACCCCACGTTGGAAGCTCTTCCATGGAGAGAAAAGTGTATGTGTGAGGCCCACCTTTCCCTTCCCAAAACCTCTCATCCTAGCCCTTGATTTCCCATCTCCACCGTCAAAGAGGAGCACAAGAAGGTTGACGTTCCAACGGACCGAAGAAGATCGACGGTGGGTGCTCCTATAGGTGTAGATTCTTGTTTTGATAATGGGCCAAGTGAGGCCTACCGATCAATGGTATGGATCTCATTTTGGACCCTAAATGTGGCCAATGGTCCACTTGATTTCAAGATCAATCCATGATGGGGCCATTCTCCATGGACCCCATCATGATGTTTACTTTCTTTGCATAACATGGCCATTTAGACCATCCATTTCGGTGGAGAACGGATCTCCACCGTTGATTTTGATCGGTGGGCCCATATGAAATGGGACCCACTTAATATATGTTGTAGATCATGTAACGGAGGGCCCATAATATCGGGGTCCCTCCATCACACGTGTGTCCCACTTTCCCACTCTCTCTCTTCCTTTTTTTTCTCTCCCTCTCTTGTTCATTTTTTTTTATGTGTGATGATGTGACCATGTGGCCCACTTGGATGGACACCACATGAAAGCATGTATGGGATCCCGGTCATTTGTAGGTGAGGCCCACTTCCTATGTATTGCTCCACACCACCAAGCCATGTGGTGGCCCACCTAAGCAAAGCAGGCCCACCTCAATGTATGTATTGCGTCCAGACTGTCCAGCATCCAGGGAAGCTGGACGTTTGGTGAAAAACACAAATATTAGCTCACTTTTTGCGTGGACCACGTGTGTAGGCCCCACCTCGATGTATGTATTCAATCTATTGCCGTCTATTCTATCTACCAAATCATTTTAGGCGTTGAGCTGAAAAATGAGGTTGATCGGAGCATCGGGTGGGCCATACCTATATGCTGCATCAGTGGTCTTCACCGTTTGAAGTCCTTCAGATTTTTTTTACACACTGAAACAGGCCCAATATTGGACTTGATGGGTTTGTTACGGGCCATGGAAACCAATGGCCGAGGTGGATTTGGCTTGAAGCGGGCCCACACGTGAAAAACTTCAGAAAAATGAATTTAAAAAAAAATAATAATAAATAAATACAGAGAGCAGCATTGCTGCTGCCGCTGCTGTCAGACGCTGCCAACGTCAGCGTGCAACAGGCGAGAACCCATGGCTCCAGCCGTGGGCCCCACCTTGATGTTTATTTATCATCCAATCTGTTCATATGGTGGGCCACCCCCCCTGAAGTGGGCCCCCATCAAGTTTTCAGCCGCATCCATGGCTCAGTAGCCCACACCACAAGAAAACAGCCAGCAGTGATTGAATTCTACCATTGAAACTCTTTTGGGCCCCACAGAAGTTTTGGATCAAGATGAAATTTGTGTTTTCCCTTCTCCTGGGTCTGCGTGACCTTATGAGCGGGTGGATGGAGGAATGTAAAACATTACAGTGGACCCCACGTGGAGCCCTCAGGACCAGTGCATTTGCCTCCACCGTCCGCTGGACGGTGGAGCCCAATCATGATATATGTGTTGTATTCCCACCGTCCAGGGGACGGTGGGTGCGGCAGCGTGTGTGGGCACGTGTGTGTATACGTGTGTGTGGGGTTGCATGGGGTGTGCTGGTGTGTGGTGTGTGTGCGTGCATGTGTGTGTGTGTATATATATATATCATATATATTATTATATATATATATGATATATGTTATATGGTATATATGATATTATTATATATATATTTGTTGGAGGGTCTTAGGCATTTTAATGTGGGAATCAGCATTGTCACTTGTATTTTGGTGGTGGCCCACCTTGGTTTATATAAGGCCCAAGTGTTTTAGGCCCACCTTATCATATTTTTGGCCGTTGTCGAGGCCCTCCTGGATATGTATTTATGGCCGTTGTTGAGGCCCACCTGGATAAGTACTTGTGGCCTTGTTGAGGCCCACCTGGATGTATATTTATGGCCGTTGTTGAGGCCCACCTTGATGTATATATGGCCCATGTTACGAGGCCCATTGTGATGTTTTCAAAGGCCCATGGGATATGGCCCATTGCAATGTACCTAAGGCCATTAATGTGGCCCACTTGAATTATATAAGGCCCATATGATGCGGCCCACTTGATGTATCCAAGGCCCATAGGTCGAGGCCCAACGGGAGGTCCTTAGGGTCCATTGCAATGTATGTTTTCCCATGGTTTGTGTAATGATGTCTTATAGCGGGCTATGCCTTGGGAGCAATGTTGGTTTGATGTCCACGTTGTAGAATAATGTTGGTTTAATGTCCGCATTATAACTCTCCCTAGGGCCCATTAGTAGGCCCACATTTGTTGATAGTTCACCACTTTATAACATGCTTAGTATAGCTCCATGATTCATACCCATACGCATCATATGTATGCTTGATATGAGTAGTGACTGAGCATAGCATACGCCATTGGGCAGACCACTTAGGGGACTCCTTATGAGGCGGAGTGCCCCACATTATCGCATTGTACGCGCATGGATTGCTGCATGATTTGACGCGTGATTCATGCATCTCGCATATGTGTGACTTGATCACTGCACGCCCTAGCGACATCAGGGCCGTGGCTCCACAGGCACATCGTGGATGGCCGTATTGGATACGGAAATACTTTGTTCTAGCATTGTGGGCACTTAGGATGTCCTTGGGTGAAAATCCCAGAACCTTTTTGGTACCCGGAGGTGCTCCAACGTCTAGACCGAGTGGATACACGAGCGCCCGAGTGCCGAATACCAGTAGGCCGCGTCTCCCACTGTGTCGTGGTCGGTTGGAAGGGGTGTGGCCTTATCCGCCTGAGTAAGGGGCTATAAGCTAGGCTGAGTTTGACCAGCTCGCAAATGTGTCCGCTATCGACGAGCCGGGTAGGTATTGGCAGACTACTGGTCAGGCGGATAGTGTGGTCTCTTCCACTTGCTTGACTGTGCAGCTAGGGAGGAGGCAGTCAGTGTGAGGTGTATTGGACCCGGTGATATCCAGAGAGGAACTGTACTGATATGTGTACTTATGAGTACTGGCACGCTTGCTTTGCATCTCGCATATGACATTTGGCTACATAGGCCTCTCATTGCATGGTCTTGGTATTGGTATGACCGACAGCATTCATGCCTGCATTACATAACTTTACTATAGCTGATAGCATTCATGGACTTACCGCATATTTCCGCATTACTCTGATATGTACACTTGGCACTCGCCTTACACACACTTTCACCACCCTCTAAGCTTTTGTAAGCTTATGCACGATAGATGCGTGCAGGTGGCGTTAGGTTGCGGCGGCAGCGTTGAGCTCGGAGCGTGCAGCAGTCTTCTGGAGTTTTCTTTTGGAGTTTTCTTTGATATCATTACATTGTATTTTCTTCCCGCATTGTACTTAAAAGTTTTTGATATAGTGGATATGTGGTGTTGTTGATTTTGTGTCTTGGTTATGCTTGTGGTTATGCTCCATTACAAAAAAAATTTCATGCTGAAAATCCTCCTTGTAGGATCCCAGGATCGGAATCTGGCGTATGGGAGCTGGGAGCCGAGAATGGGGTACTACGGAGGCTGTCGGCACCGGATTCGGCGATCGGGAATTTTGTGAGCCCGGTTTCGAGTTTGGGGCGTGACACGCATCCCTCGTGGCTAAACAGTATGGCCACCAATTGTAAAATATTACCGATTGCCTGGACTACATCGTAGCCCCAATCACACTCCAACCAATAGCATTCACATGTGAAAATTCAAGACAGCATGTGTGAAACCCAAATCTAAACATAAATCTCATTCGACCACTTCAACCAATACATACTACACATGTCATCATACATAGGCATTTTATCAGTAAATCACATAGTAGTAAGATAGGTTACACAAAGGAAACTGTAACTATATATAAGGGAATTGAGAATCCTATCTCAACACCCTTATTAAGTACATTACATCAAGCATTTTCTCATTCAGACATTTTATCAAACACTTAGACTACATATTACATACATGTAACAAATTAGTTTATACGCATATTATAGCAAATCCTTCCACATAGGTGTTGTCACACGTACAACCATCATGTGTTCCCAAACATCCATCATAACAAGCACAAATTATAATTCGATATTCATTTAGACATTTCAACAAACACACAGAATGCATTTAAAATCAACATAGTTACATATATGTGAAATATACGGAAAAGTCGTATCTAAGCATATGTGATAGTAATCAAGTCAGACATAAATCATTGCTGATATTGAAAGCCTTGAAAAACATAACCTAAACGTTTATAGTCTGTACCTTTTGCTGGTAGACACGTAACAAACTCAGTTCGAACGCTATGTCTTTGTCTACGGCACAACGACAACCTATAGCATGAAATAGGTTAGCTATTCCATCATCTGCTCTATTTGAATCCCTAAAACAGGTTAGGGTTAGGATTTCTTACCTAAAAATGGAATCGAAATCACTGGTATAGCGACACGGAAACGGTGATTCGGCACGTGGTGAGCGGCAGGGATGAATCTCTACAAACAATCTCTCACACTCTCTCTCTTCTCTTTTCTTTTCTTCCTCTTCTCCCTCCTAGCGTTGAAATTCGTATGGAATGAGAGAGGGGTGGGTTCAGGTCTTTATATAGGCCCAAAAAAACTGACCTCAATGGCCACAGGGCCATGGTATACTTAGATTATAGCCAAAAGTTGGCTGTTTCGGGCCAATGAAAGCAACATCTGGAGGTCCCTTTTCTGCATACGGTCCAGGAAAGTTTCCTGACATTGGATCTAGGTCATTTAAGTTTTCAATCCAAATATTTAGGGGATCGACCGTGGCGAACCAGTTTCAATTCAACGGTCATCGTCACTCGATCAGGGCCACAAACACTGACCTGTGTAGGGAAATTTTCCTGATCCGAGGGTGTATTTGGGTCAGGTTCTGACGATCTGAAGCCCTTAAATATTTGGCCTGCAAGTGAATAGTCTAATTACACTTAAATCCGAGTTCATTGTCAAGATATTCGTGTTTCTCACCACTTCGCTCAGGGTCCAAGTTGTAGTTTCTGGATACTATTAGGACTTTAATTTCTGAGATGGTTGTCAAGTCCAGTAAGGTGGTCATAATCGTATAGTTTCGCAGTCATCGGACTTTCAATGTGCGGTCCAGGTCCGATACGGAGTTTCAATGTGACTCCCGAGGGCAACTGGGTTTAGAGATTGATCCTAGATTTTTAGACAATGTAGCGTTAGTGATTCTACTAGTTTTAGGTCTACAGATCGTATAAAAAAGTTGTTCAAGCTAATCTAGCATTTAATTCAGTTTAACACTTAATTAAGTTTCGTCTAATTTCTAAAGGATTTGGTCCTTAGTGATTTCTGCCTGAGGTGGTACTCGGTTCTTTTGTACGGATTTTCGAGACGTTACACATTATGAAATTATCCATCCTCTGTTATGGCCATTTGCTTTGGAATTAATTAGAATTTATTTAATCAGTTCAACTGAGTGTCCAAACACACTCTAAATCATGCTTCGAGTCAGTTATTTATTTTTGTGGATCTATTGAAATTTTATTTT
>JAJHSJ010000576.1:0-48070 GCA_021015155.1 Magnolia officinalis | reverse complement strand
ACCTGCTGTATGAATGAGTCTAATTAAGAACTTGGCTAATCACGCACATACACTGCATTTGCATGTGCCTTTGGCGTTGGAGTTGAGCACAGAGGAAGGGGTGCATGCCGCGATCGTGAGATGATGTCGTAGAGGGAGGTAGGTGAGGGCATGCATCATTAACTCATATCATCCTTGCATTAACTAGAGTACCTAAGAATGCTTGTTGTATTGCTTTATCATTACTGCTTGACTGAATTGATAACATGTTAACTTTTGCCTTATAGCTCCACTGAGTTAATCACTCACTCCCACTCTGGGACTGTGTTTTCAAACATCAACCAGACTCTAGTTTAGTTGTAGATGATGGCAATACTTACGAGGCGGAGCCTGATTTTTATGATGACGAGGAAGAGTTCTCCTACATGCAACTCTCTGGCGGGTCTATGTAGATCTGGAGTTGCGCCATCCGGGCTACATGGATCTGGACTAGATGACATCACACTTTATTATTTTGTAAATTTTTGGAGTTATACATGTAAATGCTTAACCTGGTGACTTTCATACTCTGGAGACGTACAATCACTTATATGCTTTATATATCTATCATAGTCTTCCGCTTGTGTAATTTAACTGTCTCTGGAGTATGATATGCTGATTTGGTATAATCTCATTCATGTTTAATGCATTAATACAGACAACATTTAATCATCATTATCTATGTTGCATATGTGATGCGTTGGAACTCCCCGATTTTCGAGGCGTTATAGGGAGTTAGCCTAAATTCGAGCTATAGACTCAAGGAATCTTTTGTAATTTCGAAGATCTCTCCCCAAATCTTCGGGGGATAAGATCGGATCCTGATAACATCAGAATCCAGTAATCTTGTAAAGATCTCAGATTCGGACGGATCTCCAAGATATCGGGACGAATCCTCGTACGATCGGACTCTCTTCCATATATATGTAGAAGTATTCCCAACCATGAAAGGTACGCACATTCTAATCCTTTCATTCGACTGGTGTCTCTTTTCTGGAGACCCTACCCTACAAAAAAGACCCTGTTCCTGACTTAGTCATCTGAGAGTCCCCTGCACTAGCTAGGTCTCCTTTGTTTCTCCTTTACACCGGTTTAGTACAAGAGGGTCAACCGCGGAGGCTCTGCCAAAAAACTGCATTAATAGTTTGGTGCCTTCTATGGGAAACGATGTTCTAAGTCGTTCTTAGCTCTATCAGCAATGGTTACGGGAAAGAAGAAAGCTCAATCCCCTCCAATGGTGATTCCGATCACAACCTTACCTACAACTAGTCACGCCCCGGAACTGCTAGAGTAGCCAAGGCAACCTGAGCCACAAGTGAGACATTAAGGTTCCTCCTCTTGCTCAGGCAGACGCGGTCCATGGACTCATGCGAAGAATGGTCGAATGAACAACCTCGAAAGAGAGGTCGGAGATATCAAATCAGATTTGGGCCTCATGATGCGATTATTCAAATAAATTCACCTTAACATGCACCGAGGGTCGACAGTCCATCCCCGCCTTCTTGCGTGCAGCCGCAACAACAACCGGATTATTATCCCTCCCAGCCTACTAGAGTGCCGGTCTCCCCTTAGCTGAGCCAAAAGTATACTCCAGTCCAACCTATCCCATCTCATGTGTCTGAGACCGTGCCTTTGCCTACCTCTGACCTACGTCATGAGATAGATCGGAGAACGCGTAATAGAGCCCCGGTTGAGGCCACTGACGAGAGTGGGGAACCGTGGAGAGCCGAGTTGAAGAGCTTGAGGGATCGGATCAGCAACATGCAGCAAACGTACTGAGCTAATGCAGCGATGATCATAATGGAGGAAACTGAGTCCCATTCACTGCCAAGATTCTGCAAGCACGACTGTCGGACAGGTTTCGACTGCCTTAGATCATGCCCTTCACAGGGAATACCGACTTGTCAGAGCACATGGAATCCTTATGGATCTACATGGAACTCCACGATTCTTCTAATGAGGTCATGAGTCGAGCCTTCTCCTTAACTCTGGTCGACGCTACTTGACTATGGTTTAAGCAGCTAAAGTAGAGGTCCATCAATTCATTCTCGGAGCTTAGCCAAGCTTTGATCACGAACTTCATCGGAGGAAAGAAGAGATTCAAAGCCCCTGCTCATCTTCTTCACATAATCGAAAAAGAATACGAACTCTTGAAGGACTACATTAAGCACTTCAACCTAGAAGTACTACAGGTTTGGAAACATTCGGACGAGACCACCCTGAACGCCATCATGAGCGGGCTAAGAGATAAGCCTTTCCTCTTCTCTCTAGATAAGAACCCTCCTGCCACTCTGGTCGAATTTCTGAACAAATCGCAAAAGTTGCTAACGCTAAGGAATCTCGGATATTACAGGACGCCGCCTAAAGCAAAAATCCTCCAGCTAAAGAGTAGATGTAGGTCAAGCCTAGTGCAACCAATACGAAGAGAAATGTTGATCGATCTCGAAACGACCGAAAATTGAACAAACGGCCCGACCGTAAGTTCAAGATTTACATTCCTCTAACCAAGATGTCGGAACAAGTCCTGATGGAGATTAAGGACAAGCATCCTCTCCGTTGGTCGAATAAGATGAAATCTAACCTCCACAAAAGAAGCAAAAACAGATACTGCCTCTTTCACCGAGATCATGGGCATAACACAAGTGGTTGCTTCGACCTAAAGCAAGAAATCAAGTCACTCATTCGTAATGGTCATCTCGGGGACTACATCGACAATAAAGGAGATCGGATCAAGGCCGCTGAAGAACAACCTGTAAGGCCCACCCCCATAGCACATGATATTGTCCACTTTGCTGAAGCTCATAGCTTTAAAACGCGTCATGTCTGTTAAGGGAGGAACCTAACTTATAACCACCATAACTCCGGACAACTCTTCCGATGTGGGACAAAGTTTCACCTTCACTGTGGGTACAGTAGCCTGCCAACCACCGGTAGCTCGCCCAGGCCAGCTAGGCCCTGCCCACATCAGCGTCTGCCCACGTGTGCCCGCCCACATGCGACCACATAGTGACGGGGTGTTACATAGCCGATCAATAACCAGCCAACTAGACAAATCCGCACTATCTTTAGAGGCCATGGAGGGGGAGGTGACTCAAACAATGCTCTAAAAGCACACGCTAGAAGTATTAGTCATCCTGAGGAAGAAGTTCTGCTCCTCGGTCGACCTTCGAAAGAGTAGCCTTCAGTGAAGAGGACGCCTGAGGTATCCACCTCCCCCATGACGATGCACTGGTAATCACTTTAACCATCGCCAACCGAAAAGTGTTTCGGATCCTTGTTGACACAGGATCGTCAGCGGATGTGCTCTTCGTTCAAGCCTTTGACAAAATGTAAGTTGGTCAGTCTCTACTTCGGCCTGTCAAAAACTCCATTATTCAATTTTTCGGGCTAACAAGTTGTGCCCGGGTAGGGACAGAATCAAACCAAGGTGATGGTCAATTTCCTCGTGGTCGACCAACTATCTGTCTACAACGCCATCCTTGGACGACCATTGTTGTACCTCTTGCGAGCTGTGGTATCAACCTACCACTTGGCGATGAAATTTCCGACCGAGCAAGGAGTTAAAATCATTAAAGGCGATCAACATGACACCTGACAATGCTACGCGATGGCATTGAGAGCCCCGCGTGAAGCAATGACCATCAAATCCGTGGATCCACGTGAAGAATCTCAAGAGAGGGGCCGACCCATGGAGACCTCATTCTGATCCTGCTAGACGAGTCTGATCCATGTAAGACTGTCCAAATAAGGTTGTCCTTCACCCTCCTCCGATGCTACACTGACGTTTTCGCCTGATCCCATGAAGATATGCCTAGAATCGATCCTGCCGTCATCACGCATTGACTGAACATCGATCTGTCCTCCTGACCAATTCGACAGAAGCGATGTGCCCTAGGCCCTGAGAGGTATGTCGTGATTGAGGAAGATGTCGACAAGCTCCTCAAAGCCAGTTTCATTAAAGAAGTCTACTACCCAGACTAGGTGGCCAACATCTTACTGGTCAAGAAAGCTAACGGGAAGTGGCGGGTCTGTGTAGACTACACAGATCTGAATAAAGTCTGCCATAAGGATAGCTTCCCTCTTCCCAGAATCGATCAGTTGGTCGACAGTACGACAGGTCATGAATTACTTAGCTTTATGGATGCATATTCAGGATACAATCAGATTGTAATGCATTCTAACGATAAATCTAAGAGTACCTTTGTCACTGACAAAAGTCTTTATTGTTACCGTGTGATGCCCTTCTGTTTGAAAATTGCAGGAGCGACCTATCAGCGGTTGGTCAACAAGATGTTCGCTTGCCAAATAGGGTGGACTATGGAAGTCTATATAGATGACATGCTCATCAAGAGCATCGCAGTTACAAACCATGTAGCTGACTTAGAGGAAATGTTCCTCATCCTTCAAAAATACTAAATAAAATTAAATTCGAGCAAGTGCACTTTTGATGTCAGCTCGGGGAAATTCATCAGTTTTTTGGTCAACCAGCGAGGGATCGAGGCAAATCCAGAGAAAATTATGACCTTGCTTGACATGCAGTGACCAAAGACGATTAAAGACATATAGAGGCTCACTAGAAGAGTAACGGCCCTCAACCGCTTTGTATCTCGAGCTACGGACAAGTGTCTCCCCATCTTCAAATAGTTGAAGGGGAGACAAATAGTAGACTGGACCGAAGAATGCGAGGCGACCTTCTAGTAGCTCAAGCAATACTTAGGATCACCGCCCTTGCTCTCTAAACCCAAGCTAGGAGAGACTCTGCTGCTATACTTGGTCGTATCCGATGCAGTAGTTAGCTCGATGTTGATTAGAGAGCATGAGGGGAAATAATTCCCAGTCTACTATGTCAGCAAATCCCTGTGTAACACCCCGGTTCCTGGAACCCGAGTACACTACTCGTTTTTCAAAAACCTGAGCGTTAACCTTTAAATATTCCAAATTCCACGTACATTTTTTTTCTTTATCAGAGTTAACAATTTAAGCGGAATAAAAACAATTCAAGTGTAAGAGGGAGTCCAAATACACATAGCCAAGATTTCAAGTGGTTACCTAAAAACTTATACAAATCAATGTCTTAAGGTTTAATAATACATCACGGTATATCTTAAATGAAAATGAAATTAATAATAGGGAGTCGCAAGATCGTCTGGCTCCTCCTATTTCACTTAAAAACCAGCATGCACACCCTCTATGTCTCCTGCACATTGATTACAGTTCGATAGCATCAATGACTATTGCAGTGAGGTATAACCCTCAAGATTTATCATATCATCAAGATAATTGAGCATAGTTATCAGGAACAGTATATAACAATTATTTCACCATTATTATCATAGAATTCAGATAAGGTTCGTTAGATATGCATTTATCAGATAAATTCCACCAAGATAATCTTGTTTAAATGTATGAATGCATGCACATGCTCACAGACCTTAGGATGCACATCCAGCTAGTAAAAAGTCACCCAAAGAGAATTAACCACCCGGAAAAGTACTCAAAGGTACGCCCAAGGAGAACTACCCACCTGGAAAAAACTATGTAATGAGGTCGCCTAAGGAGAACTAGCTACCTGAAAAAGACCATGCAACGAGGTCACCCAAGGAGAACTAGCCACTTAGAAAAGTACTCAAAGGTACGCCCAAGGAGAACTAGTCACCCGGAAAAGACTATGCAGCTAGGATACCCAAGGTGGACCAGTCTCCCGGAAAAGTACTCAAAGGTACACCCAAGGAGGACTAGGCACTCATAAAAGTCCGCATGCCATGAAAATGCATGATTAGCCCAACTATTATTATTCTAATTTTAAATAATCGTTTTAAGAAAGCTCAAAGGTCACTATGGGGGGTTTGTCACCCAGCATAGGCCGACAACTCAAGCATAGTGTCCCATTCCACCATCCCTGGCTCATGAGACTGACAAATATAATGTTTTAAGGATAGAACTCTCCAACTAGTGACCAATCATTATTCAACAAGTGGAACTTACCATCGCAAAGTTATATAAAATAATCCATTAAAGCCGCATGGGGCAATTATTCCATAAAAGCCGCAAGGGCCAAATATTCCACCTAATGGTGTGATAAAAAGGGATCATTCCCCAAAAAGCCATAAAGGCACCAAGGATCCACAATATGGTAATTCCACAACAAACATTCTATTTGATCTTATCAAGAAAATGACCACTAGCTCGAGGACGACCAAAAACACCATAAAGTAATCGCAAGTGGTAAAATAAGCCACGTACAATTTGAATAGTACATATACATTTGAATGTTCATCTTAATCTAAACAGATGTAATCGAGATCTACAACATGTTTATATAATTGAATTAAAGTCCAATTAGCAATCATTTGTAAATAATTACACATGTAGAGACTAACATTCATCAACATTGCCTCCTAATGCTATATTAAGCAATCAATTAATATAAATGAATAATGCTAACTATCATGATGTAGCAAAGCTTGAAGGTAATCCTTACATTAAATTAGATGAATGCAACATGAACGCTCCAATGCATGAATCCAAATCGAACTGGTTAGATCTAAGTTCCACACACCATCTACGGTCAAGATCTTAACCTCAGGCTTTGATCTCCAACTTGATTTGTGTTGAGGGTCAAATATTGCATATTAGACCCCAGTTACTACCTAATTTTACGAATATGATACTATTTAACGCCCTATTTTAATCATGTTTGTGCTGCAAGGTGAATTTAGGAGCTTGAATTGAAAAAGGGTACTAAAATCATGGATTTAACACTCAGAAGTCACTAAGGCAAGGGACGGACCCCAGGGGACCGAGATCAAAGAATTTACACACAAAAGATCTGAGAAAATCAAGAGATCAACGATAAAGAGGCTTGAAAGTCATCCAGAATGCAATATCACAGGGTTACCACCATTCGTTTGGCTCAAAACTTTATATTTGGCCTGAGGACCCTAAATTAACCGTACACGTCAAAATTTAGCCCTTAGATCTTTGTAAAAGTGGCCCAATGGATAGATCAAACTATAAATCACTGCTCTGGAGCCACCTGATCTTTGGATATGCTTCAATTTTGGTCTCAACCCCTTAAAGTAGATGAGAAAGAGGATGAACGGAGCAGATTTCTCATAAACATCACGGTGGACCCCACATGTGTAATGCGTGTGCACCACACGTGCACAACCGAGTCGCACCGGACCAGCCTTCTGGTCAAAGATGTCTTGACCCAACTCCACATGTCTTTACGCAGCAGCGTCCGCACGGACGACTACTGTGACGTGTAGTGGGCCACCACCGTGGCCCATCTCGATGATCCGGACCGTCCATTCGATCCAGGGCATGGGGACGACCGTACTCATGGTGACTTTTTGGTCCCATGCACGTGTATACATGCAGATCGCCGTCAAACGCAGGATGAATGGTGGGGTGATTTGATACAGTGGGCCGCACCAAAACTCGACCAAATCACCCATTCCTAATTGGTTTTTTGCCAGAAATCCAATGAACGAGGTGGATTTCGCTGAAAACATCACCATGGGGCCCACCGAATGTTCCAACGTAGGTTCGTACGTAAGGATGTGCGTCCGCACGTCTGGCCCTCCGTGGGCCGTTGTATGATCTTGATCATGGTTGGATCTATGATTCGGACCATCCAGAGGCTGCAAGACGGGGTCTTGAGCCCCACCAAGGAGTCAGAATCTAAGAAGAGGACGGTCTGCCATCCCAAAACATGTCCAAACGCAAGTTATTTTTCATTTCTCTATGCATGCGCACTGTTGCTGCGAAAGGGAGTCGGTTCTCCACTCCACTGACTTCTCTCCACCCGACCTCCCTACTGCCTATAAAAGGACAAGAGAAGAGAGAGAAAAGATCTATCTTTTGGGATCTTGGGACGTGGGAGCAAAGGAGAGAGAGCGGCGGCCGGTCTTCCAATGAGCTTTCTCCTTCCTTCGTTATTTTTCTTCTTTTCCTTCTATGTTTTTCCTGGTTTTAGCATGACCATGTCAGGCAAAACCTCTTAGCTAGGGCTAAGAGGTGAAGCTTGTAGCGTGATAGGTAGTTTTCTATAGATTTGATTCATGTTTTATGAACTCGTTTTGATTATAGTTTGATTGTATGGAATATTCATAGTTTTGAATGGTTTGTTGTGACTTAAATTACAATGGATCCGCGATAGCTTTGGATATTTTCTATGCATGTATAGAAGTTATGGTCGTAGGAACCCCGTTGTTTACCATCGTCTTATGGACATGGTTGGATGATGGAATCCTTCCCTATATTCATAACTCACTCAGATTGGATGTGGATTGGTTAAATTTTGTTGTTTACTTTGTCTCATGGGCATGGTTCTGTGATGGAATCAATTCTAATTCTCATACCTCTCATCTCTTGAAAACTGGATCAACGGAAGTTTAGATTTGATTTTTATGGTTATATCCTCCGATTGGATGAAGATGGGACTCTAAATCCAGTTGTGTTCTTGAATCAAGCGTATATCTCCCTGATCTCTACAAGTAGATCCTTGGCACCCTAGTTTTCCACCTTTTAATTTTACAAGTTTTAGTTAAATATTTCATCATTATTCTCTTAATTTTCCCTGATTTAGATTACATCTTATTCTAGTTCTAGTTCTAGTTACTTTCAGATTACGTACAAGGTACAGTCCCTGTGGATTCGACATCGGTTTTACCGAGATTATTACTACATCGCAAACCTATACTTGGGGTGGTGAACAATTTGAGGTTGCAACTTTAGGAATTCTAAAATCTTAGATGATTTGAGAATATGATGAAAATTGTAGTAGGGTTAAAATCGATAAAGGTAATAACACTAATTAATATAATATTCTAATATAAATTTATAACCTCAATTATAATATTTAGACAGTAGAAGTAAAATGATATTAACCACTAACTTTAAATGATAATAATAATAAAGGTAATTGATGATGAACCTAATTTGAGAAAAGGATGAAAAACAACTCAGCTACGTCGGCTCGGTTGAGTTAACTCGACTCACCATCACATCTTCTTCCTATCTTCTTTCTTCTTCTTTTTCTCTTCTTCCATCTCTTTTACTACTTGCTTTTCTCTTTAAATCCTACGTCCAATAGGGTGGTTGGATCAAACCAGACAGTGAATCAAAGTCCTAACTCAGTTTTGAATCAAGTTGACTCAGAGACTTGCCCCATCTTTTCTTCTTCTCTGTGATCTTCTTCTTCTTCTTTCTCCATTTTCTTTCTCTCTTTCTTTCTCTCTTTTCTTCTTCTCCTTCTTTTCCCTAAATGGTTAGCAACGAGTCAATCATGGCTAGCTGACTCGTCTTGAACACAATCGGGAGTGCAGCACCACCCCATATCGTCTCTCTCATTCTCTTCCTACCTTTTTCTTCTTCCTTCCCTCTGCCCCTGAGCCTTGTTTCATGGCCAGACAAGGCCTGGACTCAGCCCAGATTTGGACCGTTCATCCCAACGATTCAGGCAGTCTCTCCAGTGACTCGGCAGCGAGTCATGGTGCAACACGAGCACACCCTCCTCTCCCTTTCTTCTTCTTCTTCCTCTTCTTCTTTCACTCTCTTTGGACTTTCTTCTTTCTTTTCTTCCTCCTCTCTTCTGCCAGAATGTCCAGTAACTGGACTGAGCATGGCCCAGACTCACAGTGACTCAAACCGAGTTGGCTCAGCTGAGTGAGGCAGAAGGAACGGCGCACTCTCTATCTCTCTTACATATTTCTCTCTTTTTTTTTCCTTATATTTTTGGCCATAGTTGCCCTAAAAATAGCCTCATTTTTAGAGCATCTTAATTGTTCACTAGAGGCTTCTATCGTAATTAATCAGCGGATTAGTTACAGGTTGATCGTTTCTACCCGCCCAAGATTTAATAAGGTAACTCTGGTTTCGAGTTACATGGCATCAATCGGATGTTGTAGAAGGGTTCAAGGTACCATAGGTCATTGAATAGATGTCTTTGATCAGGAGGTGGGGCCCACTTAGAGAAGATGGTTTTTCCAGATAAATGATGAAGATGGTTCTGCTGGTAATGGCGAAAATCCTACGGATGGTTGATTTAATGATCAACAATGTTTGGATGGTTCGTAAGGACCTTGTGGGACCCACCATTCACTTAAAAAATCCCAAAATATCGTGCTTTCACGAGTTTCTCCTCCGCAGCTAACAACTCGTGCACTAGCGAGTTTCTCGCGAGAATCCCATTTTAGTTAAGACGCTCTTGTTTGTTGCCCTAAGATCAACGTCTGAAAGCTGTTGAGCGGCTCCTTAGAGAGAGGTGAACGGTTGAGATCATGCCAATTGGCAGAAACCGAAAGATGCTTTCCGCCTTTCTCTTTGCGGCTGTGGAGAACCCTAAAATGGAAATGGGTAAAGGGCCAGGATGCATTGTGTTGAGTGGCTCAAATTCAAAGTGAAATCCTTTTATGAATTGCTAGCGCGACATTACAAAGAAGAAAGGGAAACTCCTATATTCAGAAACCGCCGCACTCGGACCAGTAATGCGCCGGAATTCATGTGCATTCACACACGTTTTATCGGTGAAAGGATCTGGGTCCGAGTCAGATTTGGGTGTTGCCCATGATGGACGGTTTGGATCATCGATCGGGACTTAATCGGTGGGCCTGATTTCAAATCCCTTGTTGGCGGGAAAACAAAGGAGAGAACTCTCCTTTTCTTATTTCTATCGGGTCAACATAGTCAAACCATGTTGACGGTTTCGGTGTGCTATGTGTGCACGCGTACCTTGTGTACACGTATCCAAGGTGGGGTCCACATTGGTGTTCATGATGAGATCTACTCCATTCATTCTATTCTACTGCTCCTGATAGGTCATTATGACAATTTTCCAATAGATCTAGTAGTTAAATGGGCCATAAATCCAAATTTTTGGTTATTTAGTTGTATTTTTGTCATTCTGATGGCCAGATTGTATTCAAGTTGATCATTAGCAGTTAATAGAGTTCTAGGGTCTGCCTAGATGGGATTTAATAGTCGGATTTGGAGTTTGGTGGTTTATGTGTGATGATTAAGTGATGGACCTTTAAGTTGGGCCCTGATGAATGATGGGTGTGATGATCCATACCATAAATCAATGGTTAAAGTGGGTAGATGGTGACCAATGTAGGTTAGGTGTGAACCTTCACACCATTATGCTCATCTAGATTATAATGGTAACACCGAGTACGCAAAAGCACGGGGTGTTACACCTTGGTGCCTGCAGAGACAAGATACCCCACATTGGAAAAGCTAGCTCTGGTGTTGGTAATCTCTTCTCGATGCTTGCGGCCGTATTTCTAAGCTCATACAATCGTCGTTCTAACCGACCAACCACTACGACAAGTCCTTCAAAAACCTGAAGCCTCAGGTCGGCTGACTAAGTGGGTGATTGAATTAAGCGAGTTCGACATAAAATACCAGCCATGGACCACGATAAAGGGTCAGGCAATGGCCGACTTCATTGTTGAGTTAACTTGTTCTCCCGAGCAAGATCCAATCACTGACCGAGCTACAATTGACCTACCTAGGCCGGAACTCGCCCCAGACATCATTGAACCGTCCGACTCCCAAGCAATACCTGACCCACCCAAGTGTATGCTTTATGTTGATGGCTCATCCAATTGTAACATCCCGGATTTTCCCCAACCTGAAATTGGACATCCTTAGGCAATGGTTGCTCCTAACACCTTATTAACTTGTCAGAACTGAATCCCACAGTCTAAAATCGTTCCTTAACCCATTTCCTTTACAAATCCCACCTTTCACCACCTTGCTCCTTAAATTTTCTAAGTACTTTTACCATAGACACTATCTTAAACTAGCTAAGTAGTATAACTTGGATCACTTTATATACAAACTACAAAGGCCCAGGTACCACCTCAGACAGAAATCATACAGGACTAAATCCTTTAGAAATTATGCGAGAATTAGCTAGTGCTAAACTAGAGTGCCTGTGAAATTAGTACCAATCGCTTTAAATACGATCTGTAAGACCCAAAACTTGTAGAATCATTGACGCTAGGTTACCCTAAAACCTAGGATCAATCTCATTACCCGGCTGCTCACTAGAGCATCTCGAAACTCCGTATCGGATCTGGACCGCACGTCGGAAGTCCGATTAACACGAAGTTAAGGAACTAGGACCGCCTCGCTGGGCTTGACAACCATCTCGAAAATCAAATCCAAATAATGTCCCAGCGCTATTCGCTGCTTGGAGTGAAGAGAGTGAGAAATGTGAAATAATTTCAAAATAAAATATCTTAAATAGTAATCTGGCACCTCTCGCTTGCGAATTAGTATTAAGCAACTAGACCGTCAGAATCAGACCAAATTACACCCTCAGATCAGGAGAAATTTCATACACATTTAAATGTACTCGGAATCTCCGATCGAGATCCGCTGACCGTTGAACTGAAACTGGTCCGCCACGCATGATCTGGAATCCCGACTGAAACGAAAACTTAATAGAACGTTGATCCAGCGTTAATGAGCTTAAGTCCGACCTTTGGCTCAAGGAGGCCCGCCAGAAACCCTCTTTTGAGCTGAAACAATGCCGATTTGGTTATAATGTAAGTATACTTTGAACATAAGTCTATTTCGATAAATTTTTAGGCTGCATAAGGACCTTAAACCCTCTCTCATGGCAGCTATACGAATTTGAGATTAAGAGAGAGAAAAGAGAGAGAAAAGAGAGAGAAAGTGTGGGAGCAGTGGGAGAATCTCCCTGCCACTCTTCCCTGCCGCTATTCGGGCTCCATCGCCTGATTCTCATCGCTTTCCCGGCGTTTTCGGCGTCATTTCTAGGTAAGAAACCCTAACCCTAATCTGTTTTGGGGTTTAGACAGTTGTAGGTTGTGAAATAGCTAACCTATTTCGTTCTATAGGTTGCCAAACTGCCGAATACGGAAGCTTAGCAAACCTATCGACTCCGTTACGATTCTACGACAAAAGGTGCGGACTTTAGGTGTATAGGTTATGGTTTTCAATGCTTCCAATGTCAGATAATGATAGATTCATGATCTGCATGCAATTGCACATGTACAAAGTGCTGTCTGTTTTCCGTTTCGATTAAAGATGAAAAATATGGAATTCTACATACTCTAGGTATTTGTAGAAAGTACGGTATACGTATATTTTTTGGAAATGTGTTTGACATGTTTATTTGTTATATGGATATACGATATATGGATAAAATACTTATTTGGCAAAAGGATTCGCCTAAATACATGTTTTACTTATATACACTATGTATGTTGAAATTGCGTATTCTAGAAAATACTGTATACGTATAAATTTTGGAGATGTATTTATCATGATTATTTGTTGTAGTAATATATTATACATAGATAAAATACTCGCTGGGCTAAAGGATAGCCCTAATACATGTTTTGCTAACATACACCACGTATGTTGTTATAGTGTATTCTAAGTGTTTGTGAAAATGACTGAATGAGTATAGAATTCTCATTCGTGCTCGTCATGACTAAGTGTCATGGATTCATGATCGTTGTATTGGCGATACCCCTTTGATGAAAGGATTTGCCCTAAATCACGCCACGGCCAATATACACTATATATGCTAAAATGTGTGGCCCAAGTGTTTGTGGAAATGACTGAATGAATATGGAACTTGGATTCCTGCTTGCCATGACTATCCGTCGTGGGTGTACGCGTGTTATGATTGGGGCAACTCTCTAGTGAAAGGATTTGGCCTAATGCCTATGTGCGACATATGTCATGTATGTTGATGTATGTTTTTTTAAAGTGTTTCTTGAAATGTCTGAATGAGTAGTAGTTAGCAAATTGTAATGTATAAGGGTGTTGAGATATGATTCTCAACCTCTTTTAACTATGTGTATGATCTCCTTGGATAGTTGTGTGATTAGGAATTGAACATGTACAAACTCATGCTTGTGTTGTGCTTCATAACATACTCAACTGCTTTATGATTTTATCTATGTAATGCATATGTTTAAATTCATATTTACGTTGTCTGCTCCATCATGGGTGATGGGGGAGTGGAGCAACGAGTGCATGCAACAGCCCTGACAGCCCTAAACGGATAATACCAGACTTTGATTGTATGATTTGAATCTTGATCCATTACTGCTTTATCTATCTGCAATTGATTGTGGTTGGGGCTATGATTATAGTCCAGACAATCGGTACCAAAATTGAATTCGTGGCTGAGTTTCATTTGCCACGTGAGATGTGTTCGACGAACCCGAGTCATACTTCGGTTGGCGATAGTGGTTGGCCACACGAAGTGCTTATGCGCTTCATATCGTCCAACTTGTTGTGCGCTCGAGCTAGCCGAGCTCGTCAAGTAACCCGATCTGTCTAATGTATGTTCACCATGTTTGGACACTACTGCTTGAACCTAGGGTACTAAACTTACCAGTGAAATCCTTTTTAACCATGGTACCTCGATCCGCTAAGACTCATGAGCCGGGCATGGTGGTATGGGACACCGTGGTCGAGCTGTCGGCCTATGCTGGGGCCACGTGCCTCCCCGTAGTGACCATTGAGCAACCAAACTCGTGAGCCGAATACGGTGGTATGGGACACTGTATTCGAGCTGTCGACACCTACGGCGAGAGCCGAGTACGGTGAGACCTGTATTCGTGCTGACGGGCGACGAGTCCTCCGTAGTGTCTTCGAGTATACTCTAAGGTCTGTGATTGGCGACGAGCCCTTCACAGCAACTAGAGCATGAGTTGAGCCGAGTACGGTAAGATCTGTATTCGAGCTGACGGCCAGCAATCGAGCCGCATACGGTGAGATCTGTATCCGTGCTGACGGGTGACGAGCCCTTTATGATGCCTTCGCTATGCCTCTCAAACCATAATATCGTATGAGATTAACTAGGATTGACGAACCTAGGATGGATCATGTTTGGGAATGATACAAGGGAGGTACCTTAGTTTTCCAATACTACTGTTTGAAATGGACTAATAATAACTCGGTAATTATGCTCATCATCGCACCGCATGTGCCTAGTAGATGTGGAGCACTGAGGGAGGTATGCATTCGCGAACGTAAGATGATGTCGCATGAGGGTGGTTTGGCAAGGGCATACATCATCATGTCATTTCATACTTGCATTTAATAATAGTAGTTAAACTTGTTTAATTGTACTGCTTTATCATTACTGCTTGATTGAATTGATAACATGTTAACCTATGCTTTATTGTTCCACTGAGTTAATCACTCACTCCCACGTTACGGGACTGTGTTTGCAACACCAACCAGATTTGTTGAGTTTCAGGTGTTGGTGATGCTTATGAAGCAGAGTCGAACTACTACTATGATGTTGAGGAGTTCTCCTACATGTAATCTCTAACAGGTCTATGAAGACCTGGTATTGTATTGACGGGGCTACGATACTTGGGATAGGAGACATTACACTTCCTCACATTTGGTATATTTTAGAATTGTACTTGTAATTATTTAACCTGGTAATGTTATCACACTCTGGAGACTCATCATAGTTTATATATTTTATCTAACTATCACAGTTTTCTGCTTGCAAATTTAACTGTCTCTGGAGTATGATATGCTGTTTTGGCTTAATCTCACTCATGTTCAATGCACGAATATAGTCAACATTCAATCATCATTCATTTTGTTACATAAGTGATGTTCTGGAACTCGTGAGTTGAGTTTATGCTCGACCCCCGATTTTCAGGGCGTTACACCAACTCTATGGCAAGTGGGGCTGAGATAGTCCTGGAGACTCCTGACCATACGTGCATACAGTACGCCTTGAGATTTGGATTTCAAGCCTCCAATAATATTGCGAAATACGAGGCCTTGCTCATCGGACTCAAATTGGCAGCAAACATGGGGGCTCAACACCTTGAAGTTTTTAGCGACTCACAATTGTTCGTCAACCAAATAGCCAACACTTATCAAGCTAAGAAGGAACACATGAAAGCCTACCTCCAAAGAGCAAAAAAATTGATTGACAAGTTTCAGGAATGCAGTGTCGCCCTGATTCCATGGGCCGAGAACTCAAAAGCTGACATGTTGGCAAAACTCGCTAGATCAAATCCCGAGGTCCATCTCGATCGAATTCCTTGCCAAACTGAGCATCAATGAAGCCAAGCTCATACTATGCTTCTAGTTAGATCGAAGTTAACCTGGATGGACCCGATCATCAAATACCTCAAGAACGGCGAGCTACCTGAAGATCAAATGGAAGCACGACGAATGAAGATCAAAGCTGCCCGATACACCATACTTAACGGTATCCTCTATATGAAAGGATTCTACGTTCCTTACTTAAGATGCGTCTGACCAGAGAAACATAATATATCCTAAGGGAAATCTACAAAGGAATCTGTGGGAACTATTCTGGGGATGAGCGTTAGCACATAAGGTCATTCGACAGGGTTACTACTGGCCAACTATCCAACATGACTCACGGAAGCTCGTTTAGAGATGCGACAAATGTCAAAGATTCGCTAGTATACCTCGACAACTCTCGGAAGAGCTCACCCCAATGGTCGGGCCATGGTCACTTGCTCAGTGGGGAATCGATATTATCAGTCCACTCCCCATGGGTAAAGGTTAGACTAAGTTCGTCGTCATGACCGTTGATCACCAAATGGGCAGAAGTAGAACCGTTAGCGAAGATAACCGAGCAAAAGATTACGGACTTCGTTTAGAAGAATATCATATGCAGGTTTGGGATCCCTCAGACTATCGTCTCTGACAATGAGAAACAGTTCGATAGCAAACAATACCAGGAGATGTGTAAGAACCTCAAAATTCGCAATGTTTACTCTTCACCACGACATCCACAAGCGAATGGACAGGTCGAAGCAGTCAATATGATCATCAAGCATCATCTCTGTATCAAGCTCGATGATGTTAAAGGAGCGTGTGTCGAATAACTCCTGAAAGTCCATTGGGCATATTGAACTACTGCCCGAACAACTACCGGAGAGACCCCTTTCGCTTTAGCATATGGAGCAGAGGCAGTCTGTTCACTCCCCAAGTGCAGGGTTGTGATGTAGTAATAAACTCGGTAAGACCGAGGTCGAATCCACAGGGACTGAAACCTGTACGTTATCTGAAATTAAATAGAACTAGGACTAGAAAAGGTGAAATCTAAATCTAAAATATTGGAGGAAATAATTGTGATTAAAGTGAGTAAAACTAATGCAATTTAAGTTGGGAAACCAGGGTTTCAGAGGATCCACTTGTGGAGATCAGGGAGATCTATACTCGATTCATGAACTCAACTGGATTTCAAATCCCATCTTCATCCAGTTGGAAAAATACAACCTGAAAATCAAATCTGAACTTCATTTGATCTAGTTTTCAAAGGATCAGACGGATGTAAGTTAGAATGGATTCCATCACAAAACCATGCCTAGGAGACAAAGCCAACAACAGAATCAAATTAATTCACAATTAGTCAGATGATGTATGAATGTGAGGAGAGACTCTATCACTCAACCATGTCCGAGGGGCAATGGCGAACAACAAGGTTCCCTAACCACATAATCAAAATAGAGAAGAGGAAATACTCAAAGCCATCGCAGATCAATTGTAATTTAAGTCACAACAAATCATTAAAAACTATGAATATTTCTATTAATCAAACTAGGATCAAATATCAGTTCATAACCATGAATCAGAGCCGTAGAATCTGTCCCATCACGCCACAAGCTTCACCTCTTAGCCCTAGCTAAGAGGTCTAGCCTGACATGAGTCAGCTAATCTCTCAAAATAATTCAATAAAACAAACAAACAAAACAAAAAAAAATAAACAAATCTCTCTAGTTCTCTCTCTCTCACGTCCGTGAATATCCAAGCCGAGATCTCCTTTTGCTGCTTGTCTTTCTTCTCTTCTTATAGACTTCTCCTGACGGTGGCTGGGTCAGTGGAGAACCAACTCCAAGTTACACAGCACGAAACCGGAAGTCGATCCAAGGGCTGCTAAAAGTCGGAGCGTTTATACCCTTGACGCAGCTAGAAACGGAGCTTCACAAGTCCTTTGTACTTTGAAATTCATCCAAAAAATCAACATCTCCTGGGACGTTTCTGAGTTATCTACCCAATGGACGGCTTGGATCTTGCATCCGATCAATGGTCTGATCATCCAACCGCCCCAGAATCAGTCGTTTTCCGGCCGTGAAACAGGGAATGCAGATCTCGTCTGTTGTGATGCTGGTGGGGTCCATAATCAATGTTTGTTGGAAAATCCACTCCGTTCATTCAACTCGTGGCGAAAAACCAGTCGAACACGAGCAGTTTTAAATGTCCATTGATGCGGCCCACCTGATTTCTACTCCACCGTCCGTCCTGTGCTTGAACAGCTAAAAACCAATCCTCGCTGTCTCATTCCATTCTTTCACCTAGGTGTAGATGAGAGGGAGTCAGGGATTCTGATGAACGGTTTGGATTGTCCATGTGGACGATGGATGGGGCCCACAACAGCAAACCAACGGTCGCCTGCGAACGCTGTTACCAGAAGAAGAAACTTCCGTTTTCTTGCGGAAGATGTCGGTCAAACCGACTTTGACTAAAACGCCTGGCCTGGTGCAACGCCAGCGTACATGTGCTTTGTGCACATGCTATTCGAGTGGGATCCTTTGTGATGCAGTCGAGAAATCTGATCCATCAAATCAGTTAGTCTCCCCATTTAAGGCGTTGAATCCGAAGTTGAGGTATATCCAGATAGCAGGTGGGCCCCACTTAATGAATTAAGGGGCTGATCTGGCCGTTGGGCCACTTCTAGAAAGATCTGGGAGATAGAATTCGACGTGTACGGTTACTTTATATCCCTCAGACCATGTATGAAGTTTCGAGTCGAATGGATGGCGGGAACCTTATGATCTTGTATTATGGACCATTTTAGGGCTTCTTTAACATGAACGGCTTGATTTCCTCGGATCCCTAGCATGTAAATTGGATGATCTCGGTCCCCTGGAGTCCGTCCTTTGCCTTGGTGATTTATGAGCGTTAAATCCATGCTTTTATCGTCCTTTCCAGTCATATGTTCTCAAATACACCCTGCATCACAAACACAGTTAAAATCGGGCGTTAAACATTTTCATGGTTGTAAATCCAGGCAATAAATGGGGTCTAATATGTAATATTTGACCCTCAACACAACCCCCAACCAGCATTTTGCTAGTCCCGAGCAAAGTATGCGAAAAATAAATTAAGAATTACGGGACAATTTCTATAAATTTGAGTGATATTTCGAAAAATAATTCAGATACCAGAATTCTAAGATTCATGAATGTTGGGCATAGTTCTCTCCTAGACTCAAGCACACGGTAAACTTCATAATTAAGTTCAAAGTATTAATCCATCAATTAGAACAATTCTAAACATTGAATTCCATAGATGTATAATCTAATCTCGACTTATCAACATTAAAATTCACTTCTCTATTTCAGGATATCATTGGTAACCAATAAGAGAATTCATGATAACTAAAACTTGCCTCACACATCATTTTTTCATTCTTTTAGTTTTTGATTTTTTTTTTCCATTAAAAGTAACGCCAAGAAGGGGAATCAAATCATCACCCATAGGGAGCAAACCTATGGTGAAGACTGTACACCCAACCCTTTTTCACATATCATCCATGGGGAATCAAATCCTCACTTATAGGGAGCAAACCTATAGTGAAGATTATTCGCCCAACCCTTTCCAAAGGTATCTTTTTTTTGTAACTGGGTATTTTCTTTTTGTTTCATTCTTCTTATTGAACATGATGGCCAAATTCCCCAGGTTGGTTCCTTCCATGCTTAATGATCACCAAGTTAATCCTTAAATATCGAACTGAACCTTTAATGCGCAAGCGAGATGTGTTTTGTGCAATCATGACTCAATCAATATTTTGAAACCTCTAACCATGGATTAATAGTTCGAACTTAACTGTGAAGTTTAACAGATAACTGAATCCAAGAGTCATAAATTACCAACATCATGTATCTTGTAAGTCTAAATCCAAGATGACTGTCCAAATCGGTTCGAATTCGTGCTAAATTTCAGAAAAATTTAAAAATTTTCACAATTTCTGCTCAAGACCAAGAAAACACTGATTAGGAAACCTAATCTCCCACCCCCAACCTAAAATCTACATTGTCCTCAATGTAACAGATATGAGCATGCAATGCACATGAGACAATGAAATTGAAAGAGAAGTGATGGAAAGATAGTACCTGTTTAATGAATCGAGAGAGACTTTCCAAAGATATCCATGAAAGCAAGTCAGCGTAAGAGAGCAAAACTAGTAAAAACAACCTATCCTAAAACAAGTCGAAAACAAACTACCCTAGTCCTATGAAAGCGGGAGAAACTACTCAGTTATATCGCAAGGTTCCTCTTCTGGCCAATACCTGGGTAAATTTCTCAGTAGGTTTCGCAACAGGATCATCCAAAAGCCCTTTTTGCAATAGGCTTTGATGCCTTGGAGCATGAATGGCCAGAAAAACTTATGTACCTCAGCAAAAATTTGTTGTCGTTCCGCCTGAGGTATCCAAAGTATATATGATTCACTTGTGTCAGAAAAAGTTTCAAAGTTAGTATCCCATGGTGAATCAGAGACTACAGGTAGATAAAATTTAGGAAAATTTTCAGGAAGTAATGTAGTCTCAATGCATTTCGAAGTTCCAGACTTCGGTTCAAGTTTTAGCTCCTCTTCCTTTAATGGTAAACATTCAGGGTCTGGGGAAGAAGGGGCTTCAGAGTAAGGGTGCTCTCGGTTAGTAACAACTATCGAGATAGTCTCTTGCAAGGCATCCACTATTTCTTTAATCATAGGATCATTCGAATCTGAAAAGTGTGCCACGCAATCGTCCAAAGAATTGGGAAATTCAGCTGAGAGTGACTCGTCTCCTGCATCGAAGTCTGTGATGATTTGCCTAGGGATTCTATCGTCTCTAGAAGCAGATGAACGCATGCTCTCTTTCTCTTGCCCTGCACAGACAAGTTGGAGATCAATAGGGGAAGCATTGTTATGAAGACTCTGGTCATTGAAGCTTCTCAGTGGAGGCATTGAATCGTCTAAAGTGTATAGCTCAGATTGTAGCCTCAACTGGGTAGTTTCAAATTCCAGAGTCATGTCAAGTAAATCGTCCATCTCCTGAATCATATCATCATTCAATTCAGAGGAGTGGTCCAAACATGCATCACAAAGGTCGGAAGAGTTAGTTGAAAGTGGTTCATCCTCCACATTTAAATCAGTCATATCAGACAGGTGGAGTTGTTCCTTATGGTTAACAAGTTCCTGAACCTCTTGATCATTGGCAGGGGCCACACTTGCAATTGAATCCCAGTACTCATGATCGTCCAGTTCTGTGCAGTGTGCACTTGGGATGGGATCACATCCCTCACATTCTATTCCTAGACTAGGTTGAGGTTCGAATAAACTAACCTCTACCTCATCAGTGTAATCATGTGTGTCATGTGAGTGAAGTGTGTTACTATCATTATATTTGAAAGAGACCCACGTCTCTTGATCATTCCTTTAGACAGTCATCGAGATCGACTCATCGGGAAATTGAACCATCTGCTCTAATTCCTCATTCGTAATTTCAGTTTCTGCCACAAGCGAGTTATGATCATTTTCTTCGCAATGTGCTTCTAGATTGGGATGAAGCTGGGGTAACCTAGCTTTTTCCTTCTCCATAAGACGTGACTGAATTATTGGAATTGAGGATTTGAGCAATTCGCATGATTGTATGAAAAGTTGATTGAACTGCTCTTGTGCTTTCATGAGCTTCTGAAGTGAGTCCTCTTGGATTGTTTCTGATTGGGTTTCAAAAGTAGAGGACCCAAGAGAATTATCACTATGATATATAGCTGGTTCAGCTTCCCGACATTGATGTTTCCACTGGTTATAGTCATACGGATCATAGGTGGGAGAATCTGATGGTTGGTAATACTTATTATCACTCATAATATAATCACGCATTGTTTTCTTTTTCTCAGATGGGTGATAATGATTCTCACTTCCATAGTTATGATAACCCCAACACTCGCGTACTGTTCGTGGGGTGGAATTGTTCTCCCGTATATGATCGCGTAAAGACTTCTTAACCGATAGAGTGTTATGCTCAGGTCGGTTCTCAATGATTGGTTCAGGAAAATTCTGAGACATAGGTTGATGTTGATCGTAATCATCATACATCCCTTCACACTGTTTCGCATGCTCAAAAGCTATCTCAGCATATTGACGTTCCCATTCATGCATGTACATGGTGAGACCCTTAATCTGAATCTAATCTTAAGAAAAATAAAAGAAAAGATCCTACAGCAGTATGGAAAGTAAGAGGAGGAGAAGTTAGAAGGAAGGTACCAATTGAGAAGTTCCTATGTTAAGATCCTGCAAAAGAAAAAAAAAAAAAAAATTAGCTTTTAAAATAGAAAGTCTAAAGTTAGAAAATTCCTACAAAATAGAAAATTAGTTTCTAAAAAGGAAAGTTCCCTAAACCTAGAAGCAAAGTTAGTTTCTAAAAAGGACAGTTCCCTAAAATTTGAAAGTTTCTAAAATAGAAAATTTAAACCTAAAAATTAAAAAAATTTCTAAAAATAAACTAATTCTTAAAAAAGGAAAGTTTCTAAAAATAAAATAAAGGAAAGATGAGTTAGTTTCTAAAATTAGAAAGAGTCTCTAAAAAGGGAAATAACCAACCTAGTTTCTAAAAACAAAAGAGGAAAGTTCTAAAAATAAATTAGTTCCTAAAATAAATTCTAAAAAAAATAAAAATAATTAGGAAAGTTCTAAGCCTAAAGTTAGAAAGTTCTAAATTAGAAATCCTAATCCTAAAATGGAAAGTAATGTTAGTTTCTAAAAAGGAAAAAAAAAATTCTAAAATAAATAAAAGCCTAGAAATAAAAAAATTTCTAAAAAATAGAAAGTTAGTTTCTAAAAAGGAAACCTACAATAAGAAAGTTTCTAAAACTAAAATCCTAATTCTAAAAATAGAAAAAAAATAGAGAAATTAGAAAGAAATTACCAATTTAGAAGTTATGTCAGGATCCTACAAAACAGGAAAACAGATTAGTTTATAAAAACAGAAAAAAATTCTAAAATTAGAAAATCCTAATCTTAAACTAATCCTAAAACTAGTTAATCTCAGAAAGCGTAACCGTCAATCCCCGGCAATGGCGCCAAAAACTTGTTCACTCCCCAAGTGCAGGGTTGTGATGTAGTAATAAACTCGGTAAGACCGAGGTCGAATCCACAGGGACTGAAACCTGTACGTTATCTGAAATTAAATAGAACTAGGACTAGAAAAGGTGAAATCTAAATCTAAAATATTGGAGGAAATAATTGTGATTAAAGTGAGTAAAACTAATGCAATTTAAGTTGGGAAACCAGGGTTTCAGAGGATCCACTTGTGGAGATCAGGGAGATCTATACTCGATTCATGAACTCAACTGGATTTCAAATCCCATCTTCATCCAGTTGGAAAAATACAACCTGAAAATCAAATCTGAACTTCATTTGATCTAGTTTTCAAAGGATCAGACGGATGTAAGTTAGAATGGATTCCATCACAAAACCATGCCTAGGAGACAAAGCCAACAACAGAATCAAATTAATTCACAATTAGTCAGATGATGTATGAATGTGAGGAGAGACTCTATCACTCAACCATGTCCGAGGGGCAATGGCGAACAACAAGGTTCCCTAACCACATAATCAAAATAGAGAAGAGGAAATACTCAAAGCCATCGCAGATCAATTGTAATTTAAGTCACAACAAATCATTAAAAACTATGAATATTTCTATTAATCAAACTAGGATCAAATATCAGTTCATAACCATGAATCAGAGCCGTAGAATCTGTCCCATCACGCCACAAGCTTCACCTCTTAGCCCTAGCTAAGAGGTCTAGCCTGACATGAGTCAGCTAATCTCTCAAAATAATTCAATAAAACAAACAAACAAAATAAAAAAAAAATAAATAAATCTCTCTAGTTCTCTCTCTCTCACGTCCGTGAATATCCAAGCCGAGATCTCCTTTTGCTGCTTGTCTTTCTTCTCTTCTTATAGACTTCTCCTGACGGTGGCTGGGTCAGTGGAGAACCAACTCCAAGTTACACAGCACGAAACCGGAAGTCGATCCAAGGGCTGCTAAAAGTCGGAGCGTTTATACCCTTGACGCAGCTAGAAACGGAGCTTCACAAGTCCTTTGTACTTTGAAATTCATCCAAAAAATCAACATCTCCTGGGACGTTTCTGAGTTATCTACCCAATGGACGGCTTGGATCTTGCATCCGATCAATGGTCTGATCATCCAACCGCCCCAGAATCAGTCGTTTTCCGGCCGTGAAACAGGGAATGCAGATCTCGTCTGTTGTGATGCTGGTGGGGTCCATAATCAATGTTTGTTGGAAAATCCACTCCGTTCATTCAACTCGTGGCGAAAAACCAGTCGAACACGAGCAGTTTTAAATGTCCATTGATGCGGCCCACCTGATTTCTACTCCACCGTCCGTCCTGTGCTTGAACAGCTAAAAACCAATCCTCGCTGTCTCATTCCATTCTTTCACCTAGGTGTAGATGAGAGGGAGTCAGGGATTCTGATGAACGGTTTGGATTGTCCATGTGGACGATGGATGGGGCCCACAACAGCAAACCAACGGTCGCCTGCGAACGCTGTTACCAGAAGAAGAAACTTCCGTTTTCTTGCGGAAAATGTCGGTCAAACCGACTTTGACTAAAACGCCTGGCCTGGTGCAACGCCAGCGTACATGTGCTTTATGCACATGCTATTCGAGTGGGATCCTTTGTGATGCAGTCGAGAAATCTGATCCATCAAATCAGTTAGTCTCCCCATTTAAGGCGTTGAATCCGAAGTTGAGGTATATCCAGATAGCAGGTGGGCCCCACTTAATGAATTAAGGGGCTGATCTGGCCGTTAGGCCACTTCTAGAAAGATCTGGGAGCTAGAATTCGACGTGTACGGTTACTTTATATCCCTCAGACCATGTATGAAGTTTCGAGTCGAATGGATGGCGGGAACCTTATGATCTTGTATTATGGACCATTTTAGGGCTTCTTTAACATGAACGACTTGATTTCCTCGGATCCCTAGCATGTAAATTGGATGATCTCGGTCCCCTGGAGTCCGTCCTTTGCCTTGGTGATTTATGAGCGTTAAATCCATGCTTTTATCGTCCTTTCCAGTCATATGTTCTCAAATACACCCTGCATCACAAACACAGTTAAAATCGGGCGTTAAACATTTTCATGGTTGTAAATCCAGGCAATAAATGGGGTCTAATATGCAATATTTGACCCTCAACACAGTCACTCCCATAGAGATCAGACTGCATACAGCCCAAACAAATTCATTCGATGAACAAAGCCAATACTGAGCTTATGACCCTTAATCTTGACCTCCTCGAAGAGTAAAGGGAACCAGCTCGGACTCGGATTGTCATTCGCCAACAGCAAGTATCATGCTTCTATAATGCACGGGTGAAGGTTAGAAGATTTCGAGTTGGAGACTTAGTTCTTCGGAGGACGTTCTAGAATACCAAGGAGATAGGGTCCGAAACCTTAGGCCCGAACTGGGAAAGACCCTATGTGGTTTCGAGCACAAGCCGACTTGGTTTGTATCGACTAGAGGACTTAGCTGGATAACTGCTCCCGCACACTTAGAACGTTAAACATTTGATGATCTATTACCCTTAAATTGGGATGGTATGACATTCATTATGTATTATTCAATTCTGAGTTACATTAATAAAACATCAGAAAGTTATCCGATCAATTCCCAACTAAGATCTGATGATTGGGCGATCTCGATCCGATCAACTGCTGACCAAGGTTTAACGAACCAGCGATCTTGATCCGATCAATGATCGACCTAGATCTAACAAGTTTCAGCAATTCTCCGCACAATATCCGACCGATGTTTGAGTTACAACTTAGGTTTAGTCTGACACACTCATGTGAAGTAAAAAATGACCTACTTAGCTCAGAAATCCAGAATTCATGACAAAGAAGTGTTTTTATTGATAAAGGCCCAAAGGGTGTGATTACATCAGTAATGTCCCATAAAAATATATGTACACCAATCTACAAAGAGCTAAGTATGGCAAACCAAAAAGGCACGGGCCCGGTGCGCTTGAAGTGCTTGAAGTTGAAAAAGGGAAAGGTAGAGTAGGATGAAGGAAATACTGCTTTACGAAAGCCAAACATCAGGCCTTAGAAGGTTTCTTGGGACTCACCTTAGAAGCTGCCTCGGGAGCCACTTCATTGCCCGACCCATCGGAACTCGACTTCAGCTCATCAAAAACAGAGAAATTGAGCTCCGAAAAGGTCTACCTCATCACCCTCGTGCACTCAGCGTAACCTTGGCGGAAGAGGTATCCCTCTCATCTAGGAACGCTTGAGACATTTTAAATTCCTGGATAGCCTCCTTCCGAGCCATGGCGATGATAGCCTTAGTCTCCTTCCTCAGCTTCTCCAGCTTCGCCTCGGTCTCGACAAGTTGAGCATGGCACTCGTCATGCAAGCCCTTGGCTTCCTCCAGCCGTGGGACTACCTCGGCCTTCTCAGCGAAAGATGCCTCAAAAGTCATCTTCGCAGCCTACAACTTGGCTTTAAAGTGAGCCACCTATTGCTTGGCCAACTCTGCCTGAGTCTGCATCCGAGAAAACTCAGCGCGCACCCTCAATATGCATGAGGTGAACTACAGAGAAAAGGAAAAATAGTGAAGACGAGCAACCACAAAGAGAAATGGAATTCGAATAAGCTTCAGATGAGGTTCTTACTCCAAGGAGGGTCGTCGACATGTGCCCGAGAAGCATATCCATGGGAGAACCAAATAAGCCAGCATACTCCTCTTCAACCGTATGACGGTCTACCCATGGGAGGATCTCCTCCATGGTCCGACAAAGGGTCCCTTCCTCTCTTCCTCCTCTCCCTCCTCGAAGGTCGAGCCTTGGTAGGAAGCTCGAAAGCCTCCTGGATCCCAACGGGGGCTACGTCTTCAGGAATGACTGTTCCCGTCACTTCAGAAGGGGCCTCCACCTCCGTGCCCTCTCCCTTGACCATGTAGACAATCGGGCAAAAGGGATATACCTTCCCCTTGGCCTTGGTAGAGGTCTTTTGTTTCTTCTTCTTCGGTGTCACCACTTCATCTCGAGGGGGCGCGGGAACTTTGGAGGGAGGGCGGATGAAGGGCCGAGCTTCAGACATCTCTGTGACAACACATGTCAGAAAAATTCTTAAAAATTTCTAAGTTATGAGGCTCGGTTAAAGACCTTACAAAGTTCTTACCGGTAAGAGCGGAGTCCAAGCCCATTTTGACGAGTAGCTCGAGCTGAAGAAGTACTCTCCAGGACCTCTTCCTTTTCTTGATCGCTCGTAAATCACGGATCCGAGCTAATGATCCGCTGCAAAGTAGAGGAGAATGCTTGGGTACGACTACAACAAAAAACACATGCAATAAAGGTCAGATGTCAGTAAAAACTGATCAATTAAGGGACAACTACTATAACAAAAATACCGACCTGGGTAGGAGAAAGCTCGGGGGACAATGGGAATCGATTCTGGCTCGGGTGTCTCCCAGCACCCAAAGGCCCAGGACCATTTATCTCTCTAGTTTTTGTTAGAGGACGGGGGGTCAGTTATAAGGGCCCCGCTAGTGTGCTACCAAGCGGAGAAGTAGTACCAACCAAGCTGAAGATTGTTCAGCTTCAACTGGTATAGGTGGAGGAACTCATCCACAGATAGCTCGGGCTGGTCTATCTCGGCCCACAGGACCGCACAGCGGAACAAATCCCTCTACTTGTTTGGGATCATTTGTCCCAGGGTTAAGCCAAGGCAAGCTAGCAAACGCCTGACTATTCCCTGCAGAGGAAGCCGCAGGCTGCACTGAAGCTCGACCTGGAAGATTGTGACGACCCCCTCTGTAGGTCGGTTCAGAAGCTCGTCCGGTGAAGGAAGCCGGAGGACCACAGACTCAAGGATATGGTATCCGAACCTGATCCGGGCCAACTCTTCCTCAGGAAAGGTCGAGGGCACCGGCCCCCTCGGGCCCTCCTCCTCATCGGGTTCTTCCGGATCGACCTCTCCAGAAGGGTCGCACCCCACAGCCACCGGGCCCTTGGCCGGAGATGTGCTTGATGCCCTAGGCGTGGGCGCTGTCCCCTACAATAGGGGTAAATTCAACGCCCTGGCCACGGTCACTGACCTCTAATAAGGAGTCTGCTCCAATACTCGCAATGCCAATGATCGGAAGTCGGCCTCCATCATCATCACTAGCGATGATGGTGGGTTCAACATTACCCTAAGGCGAGAACTCTCTCCACTGTCGCCGCCAGAGGCCCCCTCCCGCGAGCTTAATGAGTTGGACATGGTATTTGTGAGTAAAGCTACTCAAAAATTGAAAAACGACAGGAGGAGGGAGAGATGGAGCTCACTGGAGAGGAAATGGGCAAGTTGCTGGCCTGATTGCAGAAGAAATGGACGCCAAAAATCGTTCAAAGAGAAGCAAGGGAATGCAAAAGGAAAGACCCTAAGGGTTAGAGCTTCTTTTATATAGTTGTGCCGCATGGCAGACATTAAAGATGCCCATCAACGCGCTTCCATACGACGCCCCTCGTCTACCCCAACTCGATGCGTGACTCGACCCCATGCGCTGCTCGACCCCAATATCGAGGACGACGCCACACGTCATGATCTCATTGGTCCGTCATCGAAAAGACGGCTTGACGCCCCACGTGACCTCGAGCTATGAAACAGTACGTCATGATTACGAACTGACAACGCCTTGACTACCGTGCTAGCCGCCATACCTAGCATTAATGACAACGTGACTCGACCTAGTCCGCGCATAACCCAACCTAGCTATGGCCAAACTTACTTTCCGAACATTCGTCATCAGCTCGAAAAGTATGGGGGGCTCACTGTTGGGGGAAATTTTGACAAGTCCATAAGTTAGCTTATGGAATGGACCAACTCTACTTAACTAGCATGGGCCCAGTGATACCTAAGCCTAATAAGGCGTCTACGTCCAGAAACAGGCCGACCTTCAAGGAGGTCGAGGCAACTGTAAGGACACTTGAAAGACACAGTAACGAGCCCATTCGGATAAACCGTGTTCTGACCTAATGGGTTAATTGCAGATCGACCACAGATTAACCAATGGTCGATCATAGGTCGGATCTAGGTCGACCATAGATCTACCCCAGATCAGTTATTGTTCGACCATAGATCCAACAACGTTCGATTATAGGTCAAGCGACATCTCATGACAAGGTCAAGGACCATTAGCGCCCAGCTAAAGTAAACATAGATCCTGCGACCCACTTATTGGTCAAAGATGATGAATGCTAATCTGTCACCATTGGTCGAAAATGGTGAATGGTGATCTATCAAGAAGATCAGTGTGGTTCATTCCCGAGCCATCACCCTCTTATGGGAGCCGACCTAAATCCAAGCTATAGACTCAAGGAATCTCCTATAATCCCAAAGATCTCTCCCCAAATCTTCAAGGGATAAGATCGGATCCCGATAACATCGGAATCCGGTAGTCTCGTGAAGATCCCGGATTCGGACAGATCTCCAAGATGTCAGGACGAATCCTCGTACGATTGGACTCTCTTCCCTATATATATATATATATATATATAGGTATCCCCAACCATGAAAGGTATGCACATTCTAACCCTAGCATTCGACCGTTGTCTCTTTTTTAGAGACCCTACCCTACAAAAAGGACCTCATTCCTAACTTAGGCATCAGAGAATCCCTTGTACTAGCTAGGGTCTCCTTTGTTTCTCTTTTACACTTGTGCAGGTACAAGAGGGTCAACCGTGGAGGGTCTGTTAGAAAACTGCATCAACATCATATATTATAATTGTATTAAACACAAATCAATTAGATTTAGAGCGACCTCATTTGACATATGAATTTAATAACCTCTTTAAGAATTCATATACATTAAATTGTATACCTACCCATTTAAGAATTCAAATACAATAAATTATATTTAAATCAATTATTGATTTGATATTATTTATATATATGAATTCTTAAATTATCTAAGTTAGATAGTTTAGTAATATATTATGTACCTAATGTTACTTACACAATTTACATGGAGTTCGAGATTCGATGCATCAACCCAATTTATTCTCTGAATATATGGTTTTGAATTGATTGACTGCCTCCCGTCTGTGAATAATAGATAATGGTGATGACACTCAAACAGTAGAATTTTTTTTATATATATTTGGAGAATTATGGGAAGATATTTTCGATTCATATGTAAATTGTATGAGTAGAGTACATGATAAATTACTGGATGGGATAAAAAGTGAAATTAAATTTTAAGAGATGTTAGAAAATGTCTACTTACAAATCACATATTACAATGAAACCTTCCAGCTTCACATATCTTACGCGTATTTTCTTATTTTCATATTTAAATATGTTTAGTGAGGAAGTCCCTATTACCCCATAGTGCTAGTGCATCTTCCACATCCCTTATAGTTGTTGATGTCTAACAAGATGAGAAAAACTTAAATTCTAATATATCTAATGAATGGAAGAAAAGATCAACAATTTGTGAAGATTTTGAAGAGGTTGAGGTAAAAGAGGGTGCGAACCATGTTATCAAGGTTAGATGTAAGCATTGCAAGTCAACCTTCGCAAAGCATTTTGGGGGATCAATTTCACTTTATCGCAGACACAATATTAATTATGCTAAAAGCCCAAAAATTTCGCGTTCAGGCCAACGATTGCTCTCATTTTTCTCATCTGGGGAAGTGACTCACAAACTACTCCCATTACTTACAGATTTGAAAAAGGCATACTGAAAGAGTGGTTTGTAAGAATAATTATTGTTGAGGAGAAACCATTGAGGTTTATAGAGTGCATAGTTTTTAATAAATATGGCAGATACTTGAATTCCAAATTTGAAAAGTGCTCGCGGGTCACAATGAAAAGATAATGCATGAAGATGCATATGAATGAGAAGACAAAGATGAAAGCCCTTTTGTCATCTGTCTCGGTCTCATGTATAAGTCTTACTTCAGACTTGTAGACAACGTCCAACCAAAGGAAGGGGTACATGTCACTAACTGCACATTATGTGGATGCACATTAGAATCTATGTAAGACAATTTTAAACTTTCGTCACATTTATCCCCCTTATACCGGTTTGGTTATTTCAGACTGCATATACAATTGTCTTCAGGAGTGGGGTATCAAAAGTAGGATATCTTCAATCACACTAGATCATGTGTTTGCAAACGATATTGTAATTTCTTTTTTACGGAGCCAATTCAAGACAATAGAAAATCTTTATTTTAACTAAAAAGTTTTCCAAGTCAGATGTTGTGCTCACATTCCAAATCTAATTATGCAATAGGGGCTAAAAATAATTGACGAAACAATTAAGAATATAAGAGATAATGTGAAATATATAAGGGAGTCACTATCAAGACTTAGTATCTAGAATGATATACTCCAACGTTTGAATATTGTATCACAAAAAACTGTGAAGTTATATGTGTGAACCATTATAATTCAACATATGAAATGTTGGATGCGGCAGTTGAGTTGAAAATTGCATTCTTAGAATTTGTGGTTCGTGACAAAGCATATGGTTGGTTACCTAATGAAGATGATTGGAGAAGAGCTAAAGATATTCATAGTTTTCTTCGAGTTTACTATGATTGCACAAAGTTATTTTCCAGAAATAAATATCTAACGACAAATCTGTTTCTTCCAAAGCTTTGAAAGATTAAGGATGCTTTTCAAAAAAAGTGTCGCAACATTTCTAGATTATATTTAAAATATAGTACTAAGCATGCAAGTGAAAATTGAAAAGTACTTGAGCAAATGTCACATGTTAATGGCTTTAGCCGTCATATCTTGACCCTCGTTGTAAAATGGGATTGGTTAGTTACATTTATAAGAAGATTTATTTATTTGATAAGACAACAGTTGAAACATTCAGTGATCATGTGGCCATTGGAGAATTGTACTCTTCTTATGTGATTAATTATACCATAAGATAGGACACATGACTTATGCATGAATGTGGCTGTAGTTCATTTGTAAGTGGTGACAATTTTCTCGATGAGTACTTCTCAACATTAAAACAAGATAAAGCAAGTGAGCAAACAAACGAGTCAGAATTAGACGTATATCTCAAGGAGTCATTCGTGAAGGTCTCCAACCAAGACTTTGATGTTTTAGATTGGTAGAAGACTAGAGCTCATGAAGGAAAATACCCTACACTATCGTTGATGGCTAAAGATATTTTTATCAATTTCGATTACAACAGTGGCATCGGAGTCTGCATTTAGTACTGGTAGTAGGGTGGTGAATAAGTATAGAAGCTCTCTTGCACCTAAAATAATTGAAGTGCTTGTCTGTACACAAGATTAGTTACGTCTAGTTTAGGATGGTAGTTCATTTGATAAAAATAATGATGAAGAGGACGAGACCGAGAGTTTATATGAGACTGTAACTTCATCTATTTAAAGTTTAAACATGGTTTTAATTTTTAGCACATCTTAATCTCATTAATTATTATTTGTTATCATTCATATTTTGTTATGTAAAACTTTAATTTATATTATTTTTTGAGTTACTTGACATTGACATTTAAATTTTAAACATACTATAATTTATTTCTTGTAAATTATGTTGGCTTCATGACTTCGCCTAAAAATGTAATTCTCTAACAAAAGCCCCTATGCAAAAATGTCATTTAACGACCCATCCGTCGACATTTGGGATTACGATACCCAAGTCTACTCCCTAACATTTGGAAGAATGAAGATTAAATACAGTTTGTGCAGAGACAAATTCGTGAACAAAACAAATTGGCTAAGAATACACTTATTTGGTTGGGGAGGAGATGCAAAACTGTATTCCAATGTCTTGTAGGAAGTATGAATTTTATTCCAGGCTCTCTTAGGCTCAAATAAGAAAAAGTCCACACCCTTCACACTAAATTCATTTAGGCATAAAAAATATAATAACAAGCCTATTATAATGATGAAGATTCAGAAATAGAGAGAGTGTAATGAATTATTAGGAAAGAAGAAGAGGAGAATGCCAAATTAAAAGCTCTGTAAGAACAACAATTGAAACTTGCCTTAAAGATAAGTAGGGAAGAGGCGGAGGCATCTAGATATCGATGTCCTCAAGACAACATGATCCCGAAGTAGGGCCAAGCACGTGAAGTAAAAAGAGGCATAAAACATCAATGTTTCTCTCCAGGCTCTCCTCATTCTATAATATGTTGGGAACTCCTTATAGATCAATATAAGAACATGATAGTAAAGTTTCACCACTTTTTGATTTAGAAGAAGTAAACATTTATATAGGAGAAGTTAGCACATTCAAATCTACAAACATATCTCCTGTCATCGATGAAACTAGAAACGCATCAAATGAATGGGATGACGAAAGTGATACTAATAGATTAGGTTTAAATAAAGGTGATAACTCTCTTATTTGCTAACTGAGAAGGCGCTCCTCATATGGACCATATTAACAAGTTATTGATGAATGTTGAGTGGGTTTAAAGTTTTGTAGTAAGAAACATTCTCATGTTGTTACTTGTTAGCTTGTAATAACTTATTATACACTTCCACTGCACCTACCTCGGTTCTAACAATGTTGATTTTATTATTTTAATTATTTTATTTTTAAAAATTATTTAAAAAATTCATATAACTCGACTCAACTTTTGATGTGGACTGCCCATCAAATGGGACTAAGCTGAGCTTGGCCTAGCTCAACCCGTGTTCAGCTCTACCCACCTTTTGATGTGGACTGCCCATCATATGGGACTCACTTGATGTGCATGTTCTGTCATGTTGGGCCATCTATCATGTGGGGGCCACCTATGATGTGAACCATTCATTACATGGGCCCACCTTGATGTGGGGTCCCATGTTTAATATGAGTTGTTCATCATGAGGGGCCCACCTTTTATAACACCACGGTTCTCGAAACCCGAGTATACGACTCGTTTTTCGAAAACCCGATTGTTAACCTTTAAAGATAGCCTAACTTCACGTATTATTTTTCTTTTCTTTTTTAAAAGGCTGAGTTATATGTCCTAGAGGGGGGGGGATGAATAGGACTATGCCAAATAAAAAAAATTAATAGCGGAATATAAACAAATAAAGGAAAGATAACACTTAAATAATCCACAATGCGGAAATGTAAAACAACCTCGAATATATGAGTATTGAGAGGTTGATACAAACTTGGTTCTAAGGATAACCTGACACCAAAAACCAAAGGTTTATGGCAAGACAACCTTACTAGAACGTGGGTGAGTACAAAAAACTCAAACTAAAGAGGATATGAAAGAAATGAATAGCAAAGGAAATAACTAAGCTATTACAACATTCACCACACAATGCTGAATATAAAAGATTACAACATTCACATCCACAAATACATCCCACAATCTTGAATCATAAAAGATAAAGAAAATAAAGCACATATCCACAAAACACAAAGAATTATAGTGGTTCGCTTGTGTGTACACCAACTGTTAAACAATAGCCACATAACTACTCCACTCCTAATATCCTCACACAGTGGATATTAGCGTACACTATGAAAATAGGTTTTTCCAAGTTCACCCAAAACCCTCACAATTGTATCTTTCGAGTGGGCTTACACAATTCAAAACCCCACACTCTGAGTTTTCTGGATCACCTTAGACAAACCAAAACAGAGAGATTTTTTTGGCACAATCTTAATAAAACCAAAATATAGAAATTTACAATAATGTAAAATACCTGGATATTCTCTTTTTGATGCCGTCCGGAAGAACCAAATTGAAGTAGAAGTTCAACGTAGAAGTTCAATGTCCACACTCACATATGAAATGGTTCTAAGTTGTAAATTGATTTTAAATTAAATCAAGTTGGGATATATCTATTTGATTTGATTCCAAGAAAATGGCAATCTCAATCCCTTCTTCAAATATAATTGGAATAAAGAATACAAAATCAAATATAATAAAGCTAAATTAAGAGATTATTAAATGAGCACAATATAGATTAAAAAGATGACTAACTTATCTCTCAGAGTGGCATATTGATTTAGCTTGAATTCAATGAAAAACTCTACAATTCGTGCTCTAGTTATAAGTGAAGAAATCACACTCTCGACTGGTCCTAGGTTTCCACGACTGGTCGTAGGACCAACAAATTTTTTAAATTTGGGCGCGATAAGAGAAAACCGTTCCATGACTGGTCATAGACCCTACACGACCGGTCGAGGGACCTCCACGACTAGTCGTGACTTGTCCACGACTGGTCGTGTGGAACCAGATTCAGTTGCTAGACTTTGAGTCGAGGTTGCAGGACTAGTCGAGAATGAGTCAAGCATTGTTCACACGACTGGTCGAGCAGTCTCCAGGACTGGTCGAGGCTTAACAAAAAATTCTGAAAATCTGTAACAAACTTAGGACTGGTCGAGAAATTTCTTGGATTGGTCGAGCCAGCGTTAGGACTAGTTGAACAGAGTCCAAGACTAGTCGAGAAACAGTCTATTCACTTATAAAATGATCTAATTGAATTATGTATTCAAAATGACCTACCCTAAGGTCAATCTAAGGTCATTTATACCTTATTCATAATGTATGAACATTGAAACTTCTTTTCCTTCGGTTGATAGTTGATCTTTGAAGTTCATGAAGCTTGTGATCATTACACATGATGAAGTTTGAACTTGGAACCTTTTGAAGCTTTAGCTTGAAATATATTCAACCTTGAATTTGTAACTTTAAGAAACTTGAACTTGAAATATCTTGAATCTTGAGCTTGAGATTCAAAGTATAGGAACTTTGTCTTGACTTGGAGCTTGAACTGTGAATCTTGAACATTGAACACACACTTGATGTTGTACTTGAACATGACCATGTAAACTTGCATTTCTTAAAGTAAAGATCTTTGTTCTCGAGTGATGCACAGTCTTCATTATGTAGATGAGCTACACAAGACACAGATTCCAAGAGAGGTTTTGGCACTACAAAATTTGACAATTGTAGGAGTTAGAAACCTTAGCACTTACAATCTCCCCCTTTGTCAAATTTGTGACAAAACACACTCCACAATAACATAAACAATATACGCACAAAGAATCATGCACCAGTTATCGATTTGCATCAATTGCATCAACAATACTCCCCCTTACTTAACTCCCCTTTAACTCCCCTTCACAATCAATTCATCCACAATCCACATGCCATATATCATAAGCATTGACAAAATTCTCCCCCTTTTTATCACAATAGTATAAAGGAAGGAATTAAGAAATAGAAGTGGAAGTAGATAAATAAGGAAGAATAAGAAGAGTAGTGAGGAATAAATTATCAAAATAGTCAAAATATTAAATCAATAAGCAAGTCATGTTCAAACATAATTAACTAAGTTCAACCAAGTACAACCAAGTGAAACCAAGTGAAGTCAAGTATAACCTCATAAGACAAAAGAAATCCAAGTATCATTAAAGTTATTACGAACCAAGATTAGAAAAAACTAATCAGATCCTGAAGAGGGGGCAGGAATAGATGGATTAATTTGATGTGACCCCTTATTAATGCATTTCATATATTTACGCATATAAGCAAATTGTGAATCCTGGGTTACACGAATTTAAGCCACCTTTTCCTCAAGAGTATGCAACCTCTCAGCAAAATCAGAAGGCTGATAATCAGGGTCAGCCTCAGAATCTGATTCAATCTCATCAAAGATATCGTCCATGTTAGTGTCATCTGGAGGTAAATCGCCTTCTTCTTCATTCACTGCTTCAGCTTCACCAACACCCACATTGACTTGTCCATCAGCCAACCTCAAATTCATTTTGTTTATATTGGAGTTGTTGAAAATAAGGTGTTGAATGGGAGCCTCTCCAACAGGCATAGCCGCTAAAATATGGTTGGCCAACACAGTCATAAGATACGCGAAAGGGATATCGTTGTGTCCAGGATGGAGACAATTGGATTATGTAATGACAGATTAAAGAAGGAAGACATACATTGGTTCCAGAAACAATGGAATGAAGAATCCAAACCATGAAAGAAGTGAGTTCGATTTTGTTACCAGAACGGGGGTAAACGTTTGAAATAAAAATCCTGTGAAGGACTCTATATCTGGGTAACAAATACTTTGAAGTAAGCGCATTTCCATTAGTACTCCATTGCGCATCTGTATTGCACAAAGCTCTAGTAAGCATACGTTTCTTAGATTCAGATGGTTTATCTACTAGAACACTAATGGGAATAACTTCATCATTAATAGGTATGTCCATTAGACCAGAGATAAGATGACGGTCTATTTCAACTAGACCTTATCTAGTATCAATAATAAATGTAAGATTTTCAGTTGAAAAATCTGAGATACATTCATACATAGCTTGCGCAATGGACCGGTATACCGGTCCACTCCAATGTAGAATGTAATCCCATCCTACAAATTGGAGAAGAGGAAGGATTTCAAATGGAGCTAGATGTTCAACATAAACAGGTCGTTCAACTATAACATCTCGCAACCTTATATCCTGCACATAGGAGGGATCATCTTCGGGTGACCGAAGGTGGCGCCTTGTTATAGGTGTCGATCTGGAAGTTGAAGGACCACGAGTACTTTTCTTTTTGCCTCTATCTTCCATTTGCAACTAGGAATACAAGGAATCAAGTTGTTGCAAAAGAAGTAGAGTGAGTTTTCTCAAGATCAGATTTTGGAGAAGAAAATCCTAAAAACCTCAATGAAACAAGAAATAAATCACTCTAAAGATGAAAAAGAAGTGATATGAACTTGAATCTATAAGGAAAATGGAAATAAAGCACTAACCTTGAAGAACTAGGGAGATGGGTTCGACCGGTCGAGCTAGGACCCATTGGAGAAGAAACCCAAATGAAGAAAAAAGGATTTTTTCCCCCAAATAAACATCAAACCCGTGCTACATGATTGGTCGAGTATGTACTCGACTGGTCGTGCACAGCAAAAAATGTGCATTTTTTTTTATTAAATTTTGAAATTTAATCATTCAAACTAACAAGTATATACATTATAATACAGAAATGCATGAATAATAAATTCAAATTGCACATACCAAGATCCAATTTCAATTTAGAAAACCTGCTTTTGTCGAGCGATTTTGTGAATATGTCAGCAAGTTGAGTCTCGGTTGGAATATATTCCAAAGAAATTGTCTTGTCTTCCACTAATTCACAAATGTAGTGATATCTAATGTCAATGTGCTTGGTTCGTGAATGCTGGATTGGATGTTTAGATATATTAATTGCACTGAAATTATCACAATATAAAACCATAGAATCCTGTGCAATTCCATAATCGCTTAACATTCTTTTCATCTATACAAGCTGAGTACATGCATTTCCTGCTGCAATGTATTCAGCCTCAACAGTTGAGAGCGATACGAAACTTTGTTTCTTACTTTGCCAAGAAACTAAACAGTTCCCAACATAGAAACAACCACCACTGGTTGACTTTTGGTCATCAATGTTACCAGCCCAATCAACATCCGTGTAACCAGCTAATTGAACACTAGTATCAAGTGGATACCAGAGACCAAGATTATCTGAACTAGCGACATATCTCAAAATGCACTTGACAACAATTAAATGTGGCTCTTTAGGGTTAGATTGATATCTAGCATAAATCCCTATGCTAAATGCAATATTAGGTCGACTCACAGTTAAATACAACAAACTACCTATCATACTGCGATACAATTTAGGATCAACTCTCTTACCTGTAGAGTCCTTTGAGAGTTTTAAGGTCGTACTCATAGGAGTATCAAAAATTTTCTCATTCTCAAATCTGAACTTTTTAACTAAGTTTAGAGCATATTTGGTTTGAGAAATAAAGAAACCATCAAGTTGCTGTTTAACTTTCAACCCAAGAAAATAATTCAATTCTCCAACCATGCTCATTTCGAACTTAGATTTCATAAGATCTGCAAACTTAATAGTCATGTTATCACAGGTAGATACATAAATAATATCATCAACATAAATTTGTACTATTAAAATGTGATCATTATGTTTCTTTACAAACAGAGTCTTATCAACACTTCCCATTATAAAGTTATGACTTTGTAAAAACTTAGTCAATTTTTCATACCATGCCCTGGGAGCTTGTTTTAAACCGTAGAGAGCCTTTTTTAGGCGATAGACATGATCAACATTCTTAGGATCTTCAAAACCCATTGTTGCTCAACATACACTTCTTCATTCAAATCGCCATTTAAAAAAGCACTCTTTACATCCATTTGATATATTTTGAATTTTTTAAAGCAAGCAATGGATATAAATAGTCTGATTGATTCAAGACGAGCTATTGGGGCAAAGGTTTCATCATAATCAATGCCTTCAATTTGAGTGTACCCTTGTATAACCAGTCTAGCCTTGTTTCTAATTATATTACTAAGTTCATCAGACTTATATTTGAAAATCCACTTAGTTCTGAGAATATGTTTATCTTTCGGTCTAGGAACTAAGTACCAAACATCATTTCTAATAAATTGATTAAGCTCTTCTTGTATCGCAACCATCCAGTTTTCGTTAGTAAGAGCTTCTTTTACGTTAGCCGGTTCTATCTGAGATGTAAAGCACACGTTATTACACACATCTTCTAGTTGTCTACGAGTGCGTACACCAATGAGAGGGTTTTCAAGAATTTGATTAGTTGGATGGTCTTTAACAGTCCTCAGTTCAAAGTTATTTTGACTTGATGACGAATTTGGTTTATCAATTAGAAGTACTTCATCATTATCTGAACTTAAGACAGGTGTATTCAAGTGATCATCAATAACCACATTAATAGATTCTTGAATTACATCGGTTCTCTTATTAAGAACCTGATATGCTCAACTATTCAGAGCATACCCTAAAAATATCCCTTCATCACTTTTTGTGTCAAACTTACCCAGATTTTCTCGGTCACGTAAAATATAGCATTTGCTGCCAAAAACTCGAAAGTATTTGACAGTAGGCTTCTTAACAAACCACATTTCCTAAGCCATTTTACTGTTTGATTTTTTAGTATAAACACGATTAATTATATAACACGCAGCAATAACGGCTTCAGCCCAAAGATTTTTAGGGAGCTTCATACTGTTTAACATTACATTTGCCATTTCTTGAAACACTCTATTTTTCCTTTCTACTATACCATTTTGTTGTAGTGTTTTGGGTGCAAAGAATTCATGTGATATTCCCTGATCACTGCAAACTTCTCAAAACCGTTATTCTCAAATTCTGATCCATGATCGCTACGAATCTTACAGACTTGAGTCTCTTTTTCAGTTTGGATACGTCTAAGTACCCTTGTAAGTTCATCGAGAGTTTCTGATTTATCTCTTAAGAAGACTACCCAAGTATATCTGGTAAAGTCATCAACGATTACTAGAATATACTTTTTGCTACCTCGACTCTCCATTCTCGTTGGTCCAATAAGATCCATATGGAGGAGTTCGAGCAGTTTAGATGTGGCATTGGAGTCCACCTTTTTGTGAGAGCTCCTAATTTGCTTGACAATCTGGCATTCGCCACATATTTTGTCTATTTTTTGTATTTTAGGTTGGCCTCTTACTAACTCTCTTTTGCTCAATCTATACACAGTAGTGTACATGTCCAAGGCGTTTATGCCATAACTCGGTCTCATCGGTATGGACCATATAGCACAATAGATTAAATGAGCTAGAATCACTTACGATGTAGCAGTTTTCAAAAGTTCTACGACCAGTTAATATTACAGAATCGTTTTTATTTAAAATTTCACACCCTAGGTTAGAAAATTTTACGCTATGATTTTTATCGCATATTTGAGAAATGCTTAGCAAGTTATGTTTTAAACCTTCTACATATACAACATTCTCAAATAAAGGGAGGTTAAAAAGTTGAACCATACCTTGGCCAATAATCCTGCAGTTACTACCATCACCAAATGTGATTGAACCATCAGTCATGTCTTTAAGATTGGTGAACAGACCTTTGTCACCAGTCATGTGCCTGGAGCATCCACTGTCTAAGTACCAATTTGAATGGCTTGAAGCTTTAAAAGCCGTGTGGGCAACCAAGCAAGTAACCTTAGGAACCCATTTCATTACAGTTTTGGGTTTAGGAGTATAGTTGGTCTTCTTATGTTTGTAGTTGATATAAGACCGACCCATTGAGTTAGATTTTAAGAGCTCCTTAAGTAAATCAACAATTTTTTCAGCTAAAGGATTACGATTCTGATTTTTATAGTTGATATAGTTACTTTTGGATTTTAAGGATTGAAAAGTTTTAGCTTTTTTAGGAAAATTTTGATTTGGACTTTTCCCTTTTGAATTTGAAGACTCGCATTTCACAAACTTAGGTGGAGTATTCTTATGTTTGGGAGGAATATTTTTGTCGTGGCCCAAACCGGATCAGTAAGCACATTTTCTGGATCCGGATAATAGTTTTTCTAACTTAGGATCACCTTGGGCATACTTCCATGTGTCTTTTAGACTCAAAAGTGAAGAGACTTCAAGTTTTAGTTTTTCATTTTCAGATTTTAGATTTTCAATAAGGGAGGTTTTGAAATCTAAATCGCATTTAGTTTTTTCAAAACAATATGAAATGTGGGATTTTTCTAAAACATGATTATCAAATTTTTCTTTAAGTTTCGAAAACTTTTCTTTCTAAAGTTTTAGTTTTACCACAATTTTACAACTTTCCTTGTATAGGGCATTATAAGCATCTTGAAAATCTTCTTCATTTTCATGATCACTATTCAGATTTTCTTCATTAGTTGAATCATCATTATCTGAAAAACTGAACTCGGCTAGAGTCATGAGGGCTTTAACTTCATTACCCGACTCGGTTTCAGAATCTTCTGGCTCAGAAGAGGCTTCAAAGTAGGAAGATTCATCCCAAGTATCCAACATACCCTTCTTTTTGGGTTTGTCCTTTTTAGGACACTTGTTTGCTAAATGCCCATATTCATGGTAGTTGTAACATTGGCTATGTTTTAATGATTTCTAAGTTTTAGATTTAGATCTTTTCTTATCATTAGATTTTTGAAAATCAACCCTCTTTTTTACTTTTGAAAATTTTATAAAACTTCTTAGCTAAAAGGGCCATATCATCTTCAGAATTTTCTAAATCAGAATTATTACTATTTTCTTGAGAAAAACATTTAGAAGATTTAAGGGCGATAGATTTACCTTTAGGAGCTTTAAAAGTTAACTCATAAGTCTGTAATGAGCTAACTAATTCTTCTACCTTCAAATTATCTATATCACGAAGTTCCTGGATCGCAGTCACCTTTGAATTGAACCGTTCAGGTTGTGAGCGTAGTATCTGAAATAGCGGTGGAGACCGTTTTAGTCGAAGTAGGAATATGTCAATATGTCCTAGAGGAGGGTGAATAGGACTTTTTAAAGTTTTTATAGTTTATTTAAAATCTTATTACACTAATCCAAACAACAAGCACATATTAGGATTACTCAAAAGTAACTCTACTGGCTTCCAAGCCCGGTAGAGGATCCAATCACAAATTATTTAAGAAGTGAACAATATGCAAAGTAGTTTATGATGGATATAACTGTGTATGTGTGTGAGGTGTGATCTCAGATATTCAGATATGAAAAAATTAAAGTAAATCACATAAACAGAAGAATAACAATCTCAAACACAGTTATTTTTATAGTGGTTCGACTATTTGTCTACTCCACTCCGGGTAACCGCACTCAACCCTTAAGTGTACCGGATTTCACTAAGGAGGTTTCACAGCGGTTCACCTCAAACCTAAGGTTTTAAATCAGGTTCACCTTCAACCTTTACAACCTACACTGAGGCTGACTGTTTATGCTCTCATGAGCAAGGGTCAACACAACGCACCCACTTTCATTCACACTAGCCAAGGATCTTCCATAAGACCCTAACTGAGGTTTCACATGGTTCACCTCGAACCTAAGGTTTTAGACAGGTTCACCTTCAACTGAAAGTTTATGCTTTCCACAGAACAAGGGTCAACACTACGTACCCACCACGTACACTCTCGCCGGAAGCCTCCTACGTGGCTTGCAAGGGTGAGAAACACCTTAGACCCAATCCTAAAAAGGAATGATCACAAGTGTCCTCTGGACTCTAATAACTTACAAATAAGTGGATGAGTCCCATTTAACACGTTGACGAAGATCTCCTCCTTCTTGATGAAGAATCTTTAGCCTCCTTAATCTGCAACATAGATGATGTACCAATACGAGGCTTCGGGTTGTGTCAAGGTTAAGACGGAATCCTACTCTATAATATGTTTTCCTATAAGGAAGATAGAGTGATTCCGATCATCTATGCATTCAAGGCATCCCAGCTTAATGATTTTTCATTAAGGTAGTAGCTAGAGGATCCTTGAATGAGGAAGTACATTCCCCAATCCACTCTATTGAATATCAATGATGAGGGTGGATTGGAGGATGAATTTCCCTGAGAGAAAGGGCTTTGGGTATATGATCTAAGGTAAAACACTCAAAAGCACTCTCTTCTTTCTTTACCAGCAACAATAAACAAGTCCTCTTTATATAGGCAAAAGGTTCTAACGGATATAAAACGATCACATTTATGACAAAGCTTGATATCATCGAGCGGGTTCGATATCATCGAGCGTATACTCTCGATAGCATCGATGGTCCGCTCGATGACACAAACTCAAATGTCATACGCTTTTGAAACCTCTTGCCGGCTAGTCAAGGGAATCAAAACAGGTATCAATGTCATCGGATTTCGAACTCTGATTTTATCGATACTAGTATCAATTCATCGACATATGAAAATGAGAGAGACTTGTCTTGAAATATTTCAGGTTTACAAGAATGATCGAGGGACCTTCGAGATCATCGGAATTTGAATGTCGATGGTATCGATAACTATGTCGAGGCATCGATAAATCCAACGGATTTCTCAATAAGCTTGCTAGACAGTCTATGTCCTTGTTCGATGCCATCGAAACGGTACTGATATCATCGATATTTGAATATCGATTCTATCGAGTGATCCTCGATCATAGATAAACTATCCTGAAATATTTTGCTGGAAAACTTGGCGCCCATGACCGATATCATCGAGAGCCTTCCGATATCATCGAGATTTAAATTTTGATGGTATCAAGGAGGCTTCGATATATCGATGCACATATGATATTCTTAAGGAAAAACAGGGGCACCGGAGATCTGCCTGTCGATATTATCGAGTCACTTCGATGGACTCGAGATTTGAATATCGATGATATCGATAGTATATCGATGCAATGATAATTCCATCCGGACGAGTATGTGGTTGCTCGACGTATTTTGTCCTCATATCGATGATATCATTTAGGTATCAAGGACATCGACAGCGCAGGTCGATCATATCGAGATGTGTATCGATAAAATCGACAAAGCAAGAAAACTTAGAGAATTTTCCTATTTTGAAAAAAGTTTTCTTAGCTTAAAAACCCTATGATGTTCTAGTTTGTTTTAAGGGTTTTATATACCTGATGTTTTGGGACATGGGATGTGAGGCTTTAGATTTACCTGTGGCGAGCTTGCACACATCCGGTTGAGGTAGACACTTTGAATTGATCTTCCTATGAGGCTCTGCAGTCTAGCTGACTCAACACTCACGCTAATTGACAAACCAGGGCACTTTCAATCTCCCCCTTTATCAATTACGTGACAAAATACCAAAACACCCTAGAATAATATCTAGACAAACACTTCCTAATTTGTGTGTACATGTATTTTACACAATTTTACAATTTCTAGTGAAACCACGTACACAACCAGTAGTTGCTCCCCCTATCGCTGCTCCCTCTAACACCTACAACACCATTCAAGTAGATATACAATTTTTCATTTTGGGTGTTTGAGCACTTCTCCCCCATTTTGTCAGTCATTGACAAAGATATAGCAGTTGATATTGACTGAAGTTAAAGTAAAGTGTGTAACCGTCATTCAGAGGAATATGCATATGACGGATAGATGTAAAATGTTTAAACAGTTGATTAACAAATATAATTTGCAGTAAGTATGTATGCATAGCACATTAGATAGAGCAGTGATATAGCAGATAGGATAATCATTAAGAGACATCATATACATTCCACATATCATAAACTAGATAAACCAGGGGATCCGAGAACCTAATTATGGCAGTAAATATGAGAATTACATTAAGCCATATACAAAATATCCAAAACCTATACTGCCTCAGATTGGTAGTAGATTAACAGTTAAAAAAATAGCCCCTATCCATGGGTACCCCAAAAAAAAAAACTGTGAAAAACCGCAACAACATAGAACTTTTCCCAGTCAGCTCCTACCATCCCCGAGGATCACCATGTGTGAGCAAATCTACCACCTGCTAGCTGGTTTGTTGGAGAGCATCGACTTTCTCTTCAATCACGATGAGTCGCCTCTCACAGTTGTAAAGACGTTCCTCCATCCCAATCATCCCGTTCAGTAGGTGTCGTTCTAGATGATGAGACTGGTGGTTTGTGATCGACTCTGGGCTGACCATCGGCTTGTGATTGGACTCACCATGTGTAGGCCGAAACGATGGTTGAGCATGTTGGACAACCCGCGGTATGGAAAGACTATGCTTGGGGAGAGACGAAAATAGATACAACTGTTGGGCCTCCTAAGCTGCATTGCTGTCAAACCATGCTTCAGGATACATAGCATCAGATGTGGCAAGAAGCCCCACATGATGTGCTAGTTTGCATATGAGCACCGGAAAGGTCAGTGTCTCCCTATGATTTCCTTAGATGACACGAATGACTTACTTGAGGAGGAGGGTCGGCAGACACACTTGATTTTCTTGATATACATCGTAAAGCACATTTATCACAAACGGAGGGAGATGATTCCCTTTGACATCACAAGGATATACATTAGACCTAAAAATGCTATGAAGAATTTTGAAAGTGGGTCCAAGATAGTTGATGTGCAGCAAATTTTCATCATTTCGCAGAACAGTAGTGCTTTGGCACAATGCACGAGTTATTTCTCCCCACACACCCAAACCATTGAGATTCCTATGTATCACTGGGATTTTAGTGACATCGAGATCTAAAAGGTGAGCCATGGTGATTGGAGTGATAAGCTTTGAGTAATGTGCGAGTTCAACCTGAATGCTGGGGGGATCAGTACTCATGACACAACAGTGGTTGAAGAATTCTTGGATCACACCCAGTTGATATGATCCTCTGAGATTTAAAATATTCTGCCAACCTATTACTTCCAAAAGTAGGTCCACTCCAAAAGGCTCTATGGCAGTATTGAGCACTAGACATTCAACATAGGTTGATGCCTACTGGATTCTGATTGCATGTTATTTGATTGTAGAGAGTGAAGAGAAGACTTACCTTTCCCCTTGATCATGATTTGCAGATGTGAGAGACTAGTAAGGGTGAGAGGAAGTAATTAGAGAAGCGAAGAAATGAGTTTGAATTCGAATGCAGTCTTCTCTTAATATAGCAGGTCATCGATTAATCGATTAGTTATTGATAGCATTGTTATGACTTTTACCAAAGAGTTATGCTGACGGTTGTTGGAAAAACAAATATCTATTGAATGTAGTCCACCCATTGGGAAAGACTGGAAGTTAAAGTGTTGCATTCCCAAGAAACGTCGATTGCATCGATGTTGAATATCGATAGCATCGAACTGTAAATTTCGATGATATCGACATAGTTCAGATATCATTGAGAATGTTATAATCTGGCATCCCAAAACTGACATGGTTAATACAAGAGGTGTAGACTTGTGGCTGACACTTAACCATGAATGTCCCAGTGTGAAGATTTACCTATGTGGCTCATGTTCACTGGGATATTTTTTAATGAATGCATACTCCAATGGATTTTTGAAGGTCGCTAAACCTATTTGTATCAAGAGGTTTGGTGAGGATATCTACGAGTTGCTTTTCTGTGGAAACATAGTCCAATGTAATAATCTTGTCATCAACAAGTTCTCAGATAAAATGATGATGGATGTCAATGTGCTTGGTCCGAGAATATTGGACAGGATTCTTTGAAATGTTGATTGCGCTTGTGTTATCACAGAAAAGACTCATCGTGGGTTGTTCAATCCCGTAGTCCAATAACATCTGTTTCATCCAAAGGAGTTGTGTGCACAACAACTTCCAGCGGCAATGTATTCAGCCTGGCAGTGGATAATGATATTGAGTTTGCTTCTTACTCTGCCAGGAGACTAAATAGTTTTCAACATAAAAGCATCCTCCGCTTGTTGATTTTTGATCATCCAAATTTCCTGCCCAGTCGGCATCAGAGTATCCAGCGATGATGGTGGATGTTTCAAATGGATACCACAGTCCGAAGGTGGTAGTTCCTGCTATGTATTTAATGATCCTCTTAACAGCCATTAGGTGGGATTCCTTAGGATCTGTTGATATCTAGTACATACTCCCACACTAAAAGATATATCAGGACGACTAGCAGTGAGATATAGCAGGCTACCTATCATACTCCGGTAGAGATGTTGATCCACACTCTTGCTATTTACATCTTTGGAAAGTTTGAGTGTGGTGCTCATGAGAGTGTGATAAGAGCGACTAGATTCGAGACCAAACCTTTTCACCAAATCGTTTGCATACTTGGTTTGACAGATGAAGATTCCATCATATAACTGCTTGACCTGTAATCTTAGGAAGAAGTTTAATTCACCAACCATACTCATTTCAAATTCAGATTTCATGAGGTTGGCAAATTTGAGAGCAGCATCTCACAAGTGAACCGAAGACTATATCGTCTACATAAATTTGTGCAATAAGCAGTGAGCCCTTGTTGTTTGAGTGAACAATGTTTTATCTACACTTCCTCTGTGGAATTATGGTCCAAAAGAAATTTTGTCAATCGTTCATACCAAGCGCGTGGAGCTTGTTTTAGACCATAGAATCTTTGTTTAGATGATAAACATGATAGGGATACTTAGGATCCGAAAATCCCTTCAGTTGTTTTACATAAACTTCTTCAGCAAGATCCCCATTAAGAAACACACTCTTTACATCCATTTGAAATAAT
>JAJHSJ010001683.1:0-41919 GCA_021015155.1 Magnolia officinalis | reverse complement strand
CAAACGCACGCGTCACGCAGTACACTGAGGAATCTCCCATATTCTCCAGTTGCGGACAGTGCAAACAGTTAAATAAGATCCGATCTCTTCCGGTTTCCCCGAAGGGCGATCGAGTTGTACATGATATATGTACGATTGGCCAGATCTCTATCTGGACAGCCGTACAGATGCTAGTAAGATGAGTGGATCTATCTCTGGAAAGAATAATCAAACTCGAAGTGAAGACGATCCATTGTAACCAAAGTGTCAGACTCAGCAGATTGCATGGCAAACAGATTACCTGCACATACCTAGCCCGGAATGCTAGCAAAATTTGATCGAGTCCAAGTCGGCGTAGTGAGTTCCCCGTAAGGCCGCACCAACGCGCAGGGCAGCTAACCACTTTGACGATCAAATGGAACAAACATTCCTAGGGTGATTACATAGCAAAGGAACAACAGACCTCAACAGTACGGGAATCCTCGTAAAGCCGCGACAAATGCGCAGAGGCCCTTACTTTTCAGACTTACCTCCAATGCTGTAAACAATCCGATGTGAAAGGGTTGTGATTGGTGATCCGTAAAGCCGCGACGAATGCGCAGGAGGCAATCACAACGTTTTCCTCAACCCTCGTGGTATGTGCAAGTCATCCTTTCCAAACAGTCAACTGACAATGATACAATGGTAAGCAATAGATTTGAATCGCTACCCTTCATTCTGACCAGAAGGGTGGGGTGTCCACTTGCTTTGACCTTCGGTTGCTTGCAACCTCGGTCAAAGAGGGGCATCTGTAGACACCCCACCCAAGCTAACATCTTGATTTGCTAAGACAATCCAAGAACCATGATCATACTCTAAAACCGAACCCTAATCTTAACCCAAGCTATCATCATTCAATCCAAACCATGTCCAGAACCGATACATTTCTTGAGTCATTTTCGAGCCATTCTGCGCCAAATGTCCAAAAGGAACCTTGTTTCACTCTAAGGACCCAAAAAAGGGCTCACCAGATGAATTTCGAGGGAAACCGTACCGAGGTGGTAATCGGATTACCGCCGGCGGTAGTCGAATTACCACTTCCTCCCAGAAAATGTACACGGAGCCAGTCACACGAGTGCCGGACTCAACCCGGTCCGGGCGGTAGTCCGACTACCGCCGGCGGTTGTCGGATTACCGCCGGCGGTAACCGGAGTTCCGCCGCGTGCGGTCTGAGCAGGGACAGCTGTCTCAGCGTCCAAAGTCAACTTTCGTATACGATTACCCTCCCCATTCTCACTATTTACGGTTTTACCAACCCTTTAGCCAATGGGAGCATGCCATGTGGCATCTCTCTCCTCTCCACCAATCACCATGTGCCACGTCAGCATTTACCCCCTTTTATCCTTAAATTACCAAAAAACCATTGGAGAGGGCTATAAATAGCCCTCTCCCCTTTCATTTTCAACATACATGGATGAGAGGGAGAGAGAGGGAGAGAGTGAGAGGGAAAGAGTGAGAGAAAGAAAGAAAGAGTGAGGGAAAGAGAGAGAGAGAGAGAGAGAGAGAGAGAGAGAGAGAGAGAGAGAAAGAGAGAGAGTGAAGGAGGGGAAAGGAGCTCCCAAGCCTTCAAGCCCAAGTTTTCCAAGCCATCTCCCAGCCTTCACCTCAATCTTTCCAAAAAGCCTAGCCCAAAATGATCATGGTTCAGCTCATGTCTTAGCCTACTCAAGAATCAAGCCAAAGATCTATCATCCTACAAGCATTCAACATGACATATACTCCCTTCTCAACCCCCTTGCTTTTCTAGATCTCTAGTGGATGTATGCTCTGTGACTTGCCGTACACCGGATCCTGTCACATCAGAAATTCCTAGTGATCTAGTCCACTTTTCTTATCTTTTTGCATAAATCAACATCACATCCGCCCTCTAGACATATTGTCGGACGTATGCTCTCCTGCCGCCGAAATATTCGGATCCTGCTACATCAGAAATCAGAAATCCACGTGTGACTAGTCCCATCATGACCGCAGCACCATCATCATCCCTTGAGATTATTTTACCACACTAAGTCGAGACCGTACACTTGTATGGGCAGAGAGGGTGCCTAACACCTTCCTCTTTGTAACCGAGGTCCCTTACCCGGAATCCCAGATCGCAGACCAGGAGTCAATCTAAGGTCGGAGAATCTTCGGATTTCTCCAACCTTACATATTCCGTGGTTCTAGCCGACCGCGGGATTTTGAGATCATTCGGCTAGTGGCGACTCCAACAATCACCAAATCAGCTTAATCACCCCCAACATCCCAATTACAACATTTTTCACCGAACAACGTGGACGCCGATTTTTCAGTGTCTACAGAGTGTCTACGATATTCTTGTAAGATGGTGCAAGCAAATTCATCAGAATTATGGCTTGATCTTCATTTCCGATCTTAACCTTCGCATTTGTGAATTTATTGTTCACAACCCCAAGTGTGGGGTCACAATGTAGTAATAATTTCGGAAAGACCGAGGTCGAATCCACAGGGACTAAATTCATACGTATTTTGAAAAGAACTAGAACTAAAATAAGAAGAAGAACTAAATTAGAAATTTAGAATAATTGGAGTAATTGTGATATTGTAGATTGAAACTTGTGAATTTAAAGGTGGGAACTAGGGTGCTAAGGATCTACTTGTAGCTATTAAGATGCTACCTTACTTGATTCAAGAGATCCAATTGGAATCAGAGTCCTATCTTATTCAGTTGGAGAAAAAGATGGTCAAGTCTCTGAACTTCTCATTGATTTATTATCAAGGAAGGAGAATTGTGAAGATTCGAAAAGGATTTCATCACCTAACCATGCCCCGGAGACAATGACAAACAACATGATTTACCAATCCCACAATCTCAAATAGAAAAAAAGATATTCAAAGTTATCGTAGCGCCTATTATAATTTTAGTAACAACAAACCATTAAAAATTGAAAATATTCCTTAAAATCAACTAGAAATCAATGAAGTTCAATATAAATATGAATCAAAGTAAACTAAACATCTCAATCACGTTACAAGCTTCACCTCTTAGTCCTAGCTAAGAGATTTAGCCAACCATAGACATGATTGAACTAAGAATTCTTAAGAAAAGCATAAAAACAAACTAAGGAAGAAAAAGAAAGCTCTTGGCGGTGGCTCTCCACCCTTGTGCTCCACTCCTTAAACCCTACAAGATACCTAAGGACTCATATTTATAGTCGTGAAGCTCTACCTTATGCACCGACTTGGAATTTCAGCAAACTGACTTGAATTACGCAATCTGCAACTTTTCCGCGTTACGATTCAATCAAACCGAAGTCAAATATGAAATCGAGTCCAATTTGGAAAGGATTCTGTTTCAACAGTTGCTCGATTTTGGTTGGACCAAATGTGTGTGTGTGATCGGGATTTGGGAAATATAGAGGTATTTCTAATTCGTTCTAGGGTTTCAAAGGTATAGATTGGGAAGATTCGTTGCTTGTTCATATTTGGGTAATCTCTTTCTCTTGTAGTTTTTTGCTTTCATAGTGTATTATATATTGTCGCTTTGTGCTGTGGTTTTTTACCGCAATGATTTTTTTCATGTTAAATTCTGAGCATTTGTAATTGAAATTGATTGCGCGATTGGAATACTTTGCTTAATTCATTTACGTGTGCTTCAGCTGTCTCCCAACAGAATCTTCCACACGCCCACTACTCCCCCCTTTAATTGGGGCAGAATCGTGAAATCCAAAGGTATTGGGGTCACTGCATACAGTGGAGCCGATGAAAATTTCCACACGCCCAACCCATTAATTGGGGTGGGGGCTGGTGCAAAATTAACATTTTAAAGTACTGGTCTACTGGATGGACGGTGTGGAAATAACACATACATCATGGTGGGGTCCACAAAATCTGGTGTCGTGGTAGCTAATCTGTGTGCCGCTGTATATTTCCAGAGACAAAAAGACTAGTTTGATCTTCTCTTTCAAGACTTTTACACCTATATCTCATATTAAGTTTCTAGGGAATACACCGAGCCCAATCTATAAATACCACGTACATCATTGTTTTCATCCCCAACTCCCCCTCTATCACCCGTACATCGGAACGTTGCACGTACAACTGGCTCAAATCTCCCTCGATCACCCGAACGTTGTAAAACTGGCTCAATCTCCACCTCGATCACCCATGCATCTGAACGTGTGCACAACTGCCTCAATCTCCCCCTCGATCACCTATACATCTAAACGTTGCATACCTGGCTCAATCTCCCCCTCGATCACCTGCGCATCTGAACGTTGCACAACTGGCTCAATCTCCCCCTCCATCACCCATGCATCTGAACGTTGCACAACCGCCATTGCAAACGATCATTGCCATCATCAGTATTGTATCGACGATCATGGTGGGCATCTTAGGCATTAACTGTCCGATCAACAACCATATACCGACTGCTATATTCCATCAGCAACCTACGTCTTTCCTCTTTATTCTCATGAGCAGCGTAGCAACCTTCTACTTCATAACTATCGGGACAATACTGTCTGGAGTCCAGCCCGCCATCGCCAAACATCTCAACCTCATTGCCTTGGTTCTTGCAGTGCTTTCCGTCACAGTGTTATTCTGTATGCTGCTCCCCAAGAAGTTCAGCTGGGTTGTATGGATCTTCTTCGCATCGACCATTTGGGCTGCGTTAGTTGTCCAAGACTATGAGTGGGACACACGATGGACGGACAAGATTTGCACTCAAGGATATGAGTGGGCCACCCAATGCACGAACAAGATTTGCAGGCAAGGGTATGAGTGGGTTACACGATGGACGGACAAGATTCGTGAGCTGGTTGTGGAAGAGTTTGAGTGGCGCCACCCGATGGAGAAACAAGTTTCACTCCCTTTATAGTGATTTTTTTTTTTAGTGTTTGTCCTGTTGCATGTCTACCTATTCGCAATCCCAGTGTGACCGCGTGTAGATTGCAGCCTTATGATGGTTCATGTAAGTAAGGATTTATTATTATTAGTATTTATTTTTTTTTGTTTATCTTATTTTACGGTACTTGCACGGACAGGATAGGAACTTTGATTGATTAGTTATATATATGTTATTGAATAGAAATCGGATTGTGTACTGAATTACTCAGTATGCTCTTATCGGACTGAGTAAACTCAGTTGGGCTCACTGTGAATGTATATGGTTTATCCACACCGTCCATCCATTTTTCCTGATAATTTTAGGGGTTGATACCAAAGTTTAAGTAAATCCAAAGATCTAGGGAATAATGATTACCACTGTTGAAACCTTCCTAGGGTCCATAGTAATGTTTATTTGTCATCCAACCTATTCATAAGATCACAAAGACATGGATGAAGAGAAATCACAAACATCAGCTTGATTCAAAACTTTTGTGGCCTCTAAGAATTTTTCAATGGTAGAGGTTCAATCACACTGTTTCCTATGGTGTGGTCCACTTGACCTTTGGATATGCTTACACTTTGGTATCAAGCTCCAAAATTATCTATTAACATGAATAAACGAAGCTGATAAAATAAATAAAAAACGGTAGAGCCCCCAGAGTTTACTCAGTACGCGATCCGCTTCCTATTGAATAATAAAGAAATAATTAGCAAAGTAGACAGTGTCTTTTAGGGTAATTAGTTTTTTCGCTGGCGGGAAACTTAGACGACGGAAGGCCATTTTAGGGTACGGACGGACCAAAATACCCTCGGTTAAGGTAAGAAGCAGTGAAAAAGGAGGGTTATTTTCGTCCGAAATAGGTTCTCCGTACAGTCGGTGGTCTATTTTGGTTGTCTAAGTTTGTGGTCGGTCGCGTTGGGTCGAATAAGTGAAAAGTCGTGCCTATAGTAAAAAATTTCCAATAAAGGAAACATCGTTCTGCCAAAACAACATTTTTGATTTTTTATTATTATTTAAATTTATTTTTTTTTATGGGGCGTACAAGGACCATCAGAGATTTTTACACCGTTGGATTGTCCATTGAGTTTGATCTAAACCATTCATGTATATATTTATAAATTTGATATTAGAGTTTTGTTTCTAGAATGTGGAGAAATGTTTTAGGCAGTTGCGATCTTACCACGAAAACTCACTCTTCATATCGAACCGTTTTGGATTTTTCTAGCTAATCCATTCACGTTCTTTCGTGATGAGAATTAGATTGATGGTAGCCCTCTAAATGAGGATTGCACATCGATGGTTTTGATTGATCAGATGAGAAATGTTTTAGGCAGTTGCGATCTTACCACGAAAACTCACTCTTCATATCGAACCGTTTTGGATTTTTCTAGCTAATCCATTCACGTTCTTTCGTGATGAGAATTAGATTGATGGTAGCCCTCTAAATGAGGATTGCACATCGATGGTTTTGATTGATCAGATGAGATAGACCATTGATCATCGATGTTTTGATTTAGAATTTATCACATATATTCTAAATCTGGTGAGAACCGTCTTGGAAGGATCAAATTCACCGGGATGAATATCAAAATATGATATCTAAGATGGATCCATGAAGGCCCATGATTGAAGGAGAAATTAGAAAAAGGGCTTTAAGCTTTCCAGACGCGTGGAACTGTTGAACTGATTGGATCCTGTATCTTTTAATTGTGGTGGGCCATTTACAAAGAGGAGAGGTCCCGTGTTACACCACCTCTCTCTCTTTTCCACTCCTAAGTGGAAAGTTCTCTTCATTCCCACCTTTTCTTTCATCTTTTCTCATCTTTAGAAATTGCTAGTGTAAAAAAAAAAAAAAAAAAAAAATCTTTTCTCATCTTTAGAAATTGCTAGCGGTATGATTGGATATGTGAAAGGGATTTTGTGATGGAGTTTTTCTCCCTAGGCTCGACCAGTCGAGAGCCTCACTCCAGTCGAGGACTGGCTCGACTCAAAATCCAGCGACTTTGAGTTTATTTTTTCCGTGGTGCTCGACCAGTCGAGAGAGGTACTCGACCGACCGGTCGAGGACTCTGCTCGACTAGTCAAGCTTACGCAGATTTGAGTCCGAATCTTGTGCGGATTGCGAAAATTTGAGGTGATTTTCGCCATAGTGCGGAAGGAAGTTGCCTAAATTATAAATAGGGGTGCATAGGACTGTTCTAGGTAATACAAGAGGGTTTCCTAAAGCTTTGCAAGGGTTTAGGGCTATCAAAGGTGAGAGAGAAAGAGAAAGAGAAAGAGAGAGAGAGGAAGCTTGTGGAAGGGAGGTTATGCTCGTAGAGGTGATCTACTGTGCACTCAACATCTCAACACTTCTACGTTCTCGTGATCGGTGAGATCTCTCTGTTTTTCTTTTATTCTCTTATTGTTTATCTACTCCTGCGTGAGTGAAGAAGGTTGTAATGTTTTACTTCATAGTGGATTGTTGATCTAGGCGAGGTCCAGTGGTTTTTACCTCTTTGAGGGTTTTCCACGTAAAAATCTCTTGTGTCATGTGGTTTGAGCTTTGATTTATTTCATTGCTTTATTATCCCATAATTCTGGTTTGTTTTGGGAGGCTAGATCCTAAGGTTTTGTGCAAGACCCCAACATTTTAACCGTACCAACATTATTGTCTGGTCAAATTCTTGAAAGAGGTTTGACCTTCCAAATATTCCAATAGTAGACTTATGACACGTCTTGAGAAGTTTTTTTAGACCAAATTTCTCTTGTTCTTGGTTCAGTAGTTGTACAGTTTTTTAGTGAATAAGAAGTTACGTCGGAGAAAGTGATGTGGACGGAAGCCCTTTTGGGCATGGGCAAGGCTCAACTCGTGGGACCCACATTGATGTATGTGTATAATCCATGTCGCCCATCCTTTTTGCTGTGTCATTTTAGGGCTAGGGCTCAAAGATTAGCCTGATCCAGAGCTCGTGTGGGCTACATAATAGAAAATAATGGTAACAATGGCACCCACTATTGAAACTTTTCAGGCTTACTATGATGTTTGTTAGAAGCGGATACTGCCCAAGTCAAGACTTTTTGGGCCCACGGCAAGCTGGCCGACAAGGTGGATGGAACGGATCACCCCATTGTGGGCCACGACTCATATTATTTAAAAATAATTAAATTATTAATTACATCAACCTGGCAACCACGACCCTTACCACATTACAACCACGACCCTTACCATATTACAACCACAACCCTTAACATGTTATATGGGTACGGGTCGTGGTTGTCATGTTATATGGGTTGAGGTTGTCATGTGACGTGTGGAGTTCGTGGTTATAATGTAATAATAGTCGAGGTTATCATGTTATAAGGGTAGTGGGTCCTATTGTGATTTATGTGTCAACTCTAATCCGTCCATTGGATTTAGAATTTAATTTAATGTTAAGGGCCAAAAAATGAGTTACATCCAAAAAATTTTATGGTCCCCAAAAGGTTTTTAATTTCACTGCTTTCTATGGTATGGTCCACATGAGCCTTTGATATGTCTCATTTTTTGGCTCATTCCTTAAAACGATCTTTCAAAATGAATGGACGGCCAAGATAAAATATATACATCACAGTGGGCTCAATAAGACCATCCGTAGGGTAACCGGACCTTATGTAGAAATGGATGGTCTTATTGGACCTATGTCCAATGCGCCTGAGCAGGCCCCATCCGACCGTATGACCTCTCGCGTACTGTGGGATGCAACCAGGCTTGAATTAAATGGAGTACCTCTACCGGTGTCTACCAGACCAGCTCGTAGGACCCACAAATCGTATGGACTTTGGGCCCAGTACAGTCTATGTTGAGTCAACAACTTGTGGGCAGTTTTTGACCTATAAAATGCATTTCTTAGAAATCTGAACCGTCCATTTGGTGTCCCATTGAGACCTTTAGTACTATTAGTCATGTATATAGAATGGATAGCACTGAGATCTTGGATGATCAATCTCATATATTGGTACACATGCATTCTCACTTCCAGAAATATTGTCTGCCTTACGTGACCTAGTTTTGGGAGTGTTATGGCTCTCTTTTGGGAGATCTGGACCTTCCATAATGTCCAACACTTCTAGGCCTTTGAAACTTAGGGTTGCGCCTCCAGATCGTAGCATGGATCTTGACATGGACAACATCTCATTATTAACCATTTCTTGAGTGGGTCATATCTCTTAATATGTTAGACGGATTTGGACAAAACTTGGTTTGAATAGGTTTCTTCATACACTCTTCTCTTCGAGATGTTCTGATCGGATTGGATAATGAATATTCAGATCTAATCAGATGAGATTGTAGCCATTTGATCTTTATCTTGACAGATTCAATTTAATTCATATTAGATTGGATTGAAGTTTTCTTCCTAGACCAATGGACCCCCATTGAACACATCAGATGGTTCAAAATGACCAGATGATGGTCTGATACGGAGATATGTGTTGTGAATGTCTAGGCCCATCACGCGACGAGATCCTAGTGGCTTTGTTTTGAGGTTTGATTAGTTTTTCGAGATGACTTTGATTATGTTTATTGTCTACTTTTTAAAAATCCATCACGGTTATCCTTGATTGGATGTCCACAAGTGTAGGATGTGTTGGGGCACATCCCCTATTAGTGAATGGTGGCACCACGTGTTCTGTATGGTCTTTATTGTGTGAGTGTGCGTGTGCATGCACTTATTTAGATTGTCATAACTTCTTAAATTTTCGCTATTTTGGATTTTTTAAAAACTTTGAAATTTTTTGCTATAATTAGCTTATGTTGTCATAATTTATATACGTAGGCGGTACCATTAAAGAATCACACAAATCAGGTTAATTAACCATAGGAAGCTAACGAATCCGACCGGTTACTTAAACATCGGGTCTAGCCACGTGATTTATTCATATGAGGCTCCAAATCAAGCCGACCTATCACTGAATAATCAAGACAGTTGTAACTAAATGAAGACCTACTTAAAGTCGTGACAATTAGGGGTTATATCTTAATTAACAAACCAAATTGACCTAGTTATTCCTTTAGCCAAAGAACTAACTTTTTAGGGTGATTATGATTGATTCACCGTTTCTGCTAATTACGAATAGACCACACTATGAACTTAGTTAATTCAAACCTTAATCATCAGCCACAAAAAATCTCATTATCCAATTCATTTCAGAAATACTTCGATTTTTTCGAACAAGCTTTACACTACTTGTTAGTGGGCCACTAAACCCAATACTATAGAAAATGTTCGTCTTAGTGGGTTTGACGTCCATCGCGAGTCATTGGGATGAAATCGTGTCTCAAATCACTCAACTTAGACTTGCAAGGTCAGTGCATGAGATGTGTGAATATTCCTAAAATTAATCAAGAATTTGAGTTAGTTATTTGTATCTGGTCTTTGTAAAAGTTGTAGCTTTTGGACCGTTAGAACATAACCAAATTTAGGGCACTGACTTAAGTTAATACCCTGCACGTATCTATATAGCTGCATCCCCGATCAATCATTAGTGACCGTCGAACTGACTTCTGATCATTCCCGTTGATTGGCGCATCCAAATGGTTGGCCGATCATATCCATATGTAAAAATCATCACTAGAGACAACTATCATATAGTGTATATTGACCCTTACACCCCAAAGTGGACCCCAAATATTAGAAACACACTTTTATAATATTAGTATAATGAAAACTTAACCGTTAGGGCTATTACACCATTTCTGATGCTATAAATAGGGCATTTTAGGGCAACCCTTGCTCCCATTCGATTTTTGTCCAAAAGAAAGAGAGAAAGAAATAAAAGAGAAGAGAAAGAACAACTAAGGGAGAGATTAGTATCCTTCACCGAATCCTTCAATCAAAGCCCTAGCCTTGACGGTTTTCCTCTGCCAAGTCCACCCCACTCGTAATTGAGAGGTAAGAAATGAACCCTATTTTTCAACTTAGATTTTTCTAGGTGGAATTGCATGAATCTCACATAATTCCTTTGAATTTGGTGTAGGAATCATTTTTCCCAAAATCCTAACCCTAAGAGCTCAAAAATAAAAAAAATTCATTTTTAAAGTGCGAACCATTATTCCTAGGTTCTCATTTATCAACCCTTGATGGTCTCAATTAATGATTTGTTGTTTGTAAATAGCTTGGTGTATGCTAACATATTCACTTTTCGATTTGATCACAACATGTGTTATTGCTTGTTTATCAATGCTCACATGTTTGATAAAATGCATAAGTGATTGAATGTGTTATTCTATTAATGCTCACATGTTTAATGGAAGGCCTAGGTGAATGCATGGTTTTATTGATGCTCACGTGTTTGATGAAATGTTTAAGTAAATGTGTTGTTTTAATTAATACTCACATATTTGATAAAATGCCTAAGTAGTAGTGTCATTGAATTTATGCTTCATATAAAACCTTGTTAAGACTACATGAGGAATGGTTAGTCTGTGGTGATGATTAAAATTGCTTACAATGTTAGGACAGTCGGCTAATTGCATGAAATAAGGGGTGACCCGAGTTGGGTCGGCCACCCTAAGCTTGTTCAATTGACCTAGGTTGAACACGGACAACCGACAGTAGTTGGACCACTAAAGATGCTTGCACCCAATGCCGGTTGGGCTGAGATTATCATAGGTCAATAAAATTAGTCTAACAGCTGATTGATCATGTATGTTCATATTGTACGACACGATCAAATGAAATCTAGGATACCCCATTCTCATTGAACAAATCTACTTATAATCATTAACGGTACGATCCACAAGACTCATGAGCCGGGCATGGTGGTTTGGGACACTGTCTCTGAGTAGTCGGCCTATGCTAGGGTGATGAGCCTCGTCATAGTGACCAATGAGAAATCATGAAGGCTACGAGCCTACTATATAAAAAATCGAATGGATGTTGCAATCGCACCACAATTGCATTTGAGTGACAACTCTTACATTACTTGCAGTCTTCCTCCACCATGTCGATGAGATGACTAACCCTGTGTCATCTAAGTTGTGTCATCCGGGTCCTTGGAGATCGGTTGGGCTAGTTAGTTGGGCCAGGTTTAGTCCCACATTAGTTAGGGAATCGTCTCTTGGGTGATGAACCCACGGATCAAGGGACACAGGTGAGGAGCCGATACGACCGCCCCAACCATTGTGATCCGGTTGAGACCATAATAAAATGATGGTACCTTAACTTCCCCAACATGTTAGATGAATGAAATTTAATAACTACTCGGCTAATATATACATCAATTGTATTTTATTGGATAAGATGTTGTGATTGGGCGGTGGAGTCATTTGTGAGGGAGTGTTGGCATTTGCGAAATAAGGATTGAAGTTGCTTGTGAGGGAGTGTTAGATTATAAGGGCATGCATCATGTTATGATTTCATACATGCATTTAACAAGAGTATTTAGGAGTGATTGTTTAGCTGTTTATCATTACATGCATTGATTGTGTCGATAACATGTGTAACTTAGAACTAATGGAACCACTGAGTTGGCTACTCACTCCCACCTGGGATAGTATTTAATTTAAAATACTAACCAGGCGACGTTATTAATGCAGGTGCTATCGAAGTTTCCAGCGGGTAAGCTTGGATAGGCTTGCACTTTCATCGTGATGTATTGGGAGTGTTGGGCGAAACTAGAAGACTTTATTTTTATTTAAATTTTATCTAAGTATATGTTAGAGTCTTTGACTGGGCATGCTATATGTGCTAATTTTATTATATTATCTTTGTGGCTTATATAATCTCCGTTTTGAGCGATCATTCTATCGAAATTGTACTTTGACCATTAGCCATATATTTATAGATTTTAATTATTTTTATCTCACTTTGAATCTGTTAAGTTGAATTGCGCTACTCTAATTATTCATGTGTAAAATGAATGTGAATTTGAATGAGGTTACACATGTATTTTCATTTGGTTCACACCAGAAAACTCGAGACCGGAGTCTCTTTACTCGGATGCTGATTTTGGAGGTGTGACAAACTGACAATTATTGAGGTAAATTATTTTATTGATTATGTAGTCATAGGATTAGCCAAGCTATGTGACTTGATAGAATGATGTTTTAAAATTGGACACTGTGGGGTGGATGCCCAATCTATGAACATTGTACGGTTTGATTGGTGGCCTCACCTTCGACCTTTTTTTCGATCGTATCCTACTTGTTATGGGTCCGATCAACGTAAAATTTCACAGAGAAATGTTATTTCATGTGATGTAATTATTGGATGAAAAAAAAAATCTTACCGTTGATCATCTGATCTGCCCGAGATTAGTTTGAGGCCGTTTGGATTTGTTTTGGATGGATCTCATTCATCAAAGATCAGATTCGGCTGAAAATTGGTCCCTAGCCCAATCATACTTATTGGTTAAGATTATCTAGTAGCAGTATTGATCATAAGCTTTAGTTAGGTTAGCACCTGTAGTGCACATAGAGGTGTTTGACGGGTCCTATATGACCTGAGCATGATAATGCCAAGATTGTAATTCGAGTTGCATTTTAAGGCCTTATAAAAGCTGACAAGTGTCTTAATTGTATTATATGGATGCCCATACAATGCATGAGGGCGGACGAAACAGTCCAATCAACAGGGCATTAGGTCAGACATTTGACTAAATTACACATAGGTATCTCACGGTGGGCAGACTGTGCGTTCGTATGCTTAAAATAATCGGCATATTGTGGTGATGGTTTTACAATTTTGCTCCCTGTGTTGTGTCCCACCTGAGATTTTTATGGCTATGATTCTTTGGATGTACGGAACCCATAAACAGTTTCAACATATGAAGCGTTTAAATTCTACATAAAAATTAGGAGTAGGTTCAACACAGCTCTAATGTACGGTAATTATCATATAGTAGAAATTACATACAGCGTTCACTGAACGGAGATTATATATAAGAGAGAAACTATGATACTCTGGCAGAGTGAGAGATGCACGCATTAATGTACACATGGCACACAAGTAATTCAAATTAAACTTTCTTTACATTGATTCAACTTTTTAATTGGACCACTGGCAGACATTTGGTGGACGGTTAAAATGAAAACTACCCAACTATCAGAATTCAATAAATAAAAAGCAATAAAATATATCTGAGATCGTCTCGTTTACACACAAGTGTTTTGCACGTGATGACATGGCATGCGTGTACCAAATCGGACTGTTCATCAGGTGTGCGTCAGTGATAATTAATCTTTGTAACCTAAAAATTGCATGTTTGGTCCAATCATCAGGTGGGTTCACTATAAGAAAACTAGCCTTTAGCGGCGGTCAAAACCGCCGGCAAAGAACCATAAAACCGCGGGCAAATCCTTTACCCACGGTCAACTAACAGCCGGTAAAGCCTCAGTCGGTTAAGGCTTTACCGGCGGTCAGGACCTTTACTGACGATTGTGCTGAACGCCGCTATATCAACAGTTTTTGCTACACTACCAGAAAATTGGTCAAAAGCTACGGATAAAATCCGTAGCTAAAGATGACTGCCCCACAGTGCAACCGTAGCAATAGAGCAAAATTTTCTCATTAAAAAAAAAAAAAAAAAAGTGAAATTGAAGACAAAATTCTGGCAGAAATGTACACGAAACACAGATTGCAAGACAAAAATAATTGATTCACTTACAGAAGGAGTAAAGCCATTAAATGGATTTTTCCCTGCTTTTGAATCTGCTAATAGATTCCTAGCATTTCGAATATATGATGCCAAACCACCTGGATAGCTTGAATTAAGCCGAGTTACCTATAGAAAAGAGCTACTTGACATCAATAAGCAGATATGTGAAGAGTATTAACAGTCTTGCTGACAGGTACAAAGCAATGTAGGTTCCAGAAACCCATTAAAATCAGTTTGGTCTTCTACCAGAAATTTGTGGTCAGCAAGGCTTCCAAAGATAAATTTCAAAATAATCATAATAATAACAAAAATAAATGTTTGAGTGAGGAAAATGGAAGGTTAAAAGTTGAAACCGATGTTAAACTTTTGCTGCTTGGACTTGGAAATCAACAGAGACCATTTAAATTTCTAGGATACAGCTGCTGAGTTGTAAAAATATACTGAGAATGCGTGGAATACAAGGTTCTAAAATGTGATTATACGAGTGAAGCACTCAGCTGCTACAAGGGAATGGAAACGAACCTGTTATTTGGGAGATTCTTCAAGGGAAGCACTCAGCCTAACCAGCCAGTTCTAACCTACAAAACAAATCTCAGCCATTAGCCACTGTTCCAGGTTTTTTTTTTTTTTTTTTTTTTTTTTTTTTAAAAGAAAAAAAAGAAGAAGATAAGAACCAAGTAGTAAAAATAACCATTTAGCAAACAAGTCTAGCTAATATCATCCCAAATCCTAGGCTTTTCCATCTCAGCTATCTCACACACACATACACACACACTCTCTCTCTCACATACCCATCTCAAAGCATTTCAGAAAGCCAAATGGAACATGTGAATGAAAAACAAACCTAACGAAACCTCGGGGAACAAAACCTTGCTCAGCGCAACCTCCTTGCTTCCCTTTCAGACTCGACCAGGGTAAGGATGTGTCGCCTTCCCTGACAGGACCCTTCACATTCCTCATGATGAGTCAATTCTGGTCATCCAGGAACTTGACCCTGACCTGAGTCACTTGTCCTCTTGAACATGTGTGGCCCATCACCTTCACCACCACTGCAAGCTTTACTTGAGAATCCATTCTGCAAGCCGCGCATGTTAGAGAGACAGAGAGAAGAATGCAAGTGAAGCTGCTGCTTTGCTTTTGAGTTCTTCCAGGTTAGTCCGTAGCATTTCTCCTTCAAATCATTATGTTCACAGCTATAATAGTACAGTCACTTTAAGGCTAACTTTGACATTGGTTAAGTTTTAAGGAACAAATTATTTGGCAGAAAGACACGCCTCTTACCAAACATGTGCCTTCTAAAGGAAAATGTTTGAGAAAGTAAAGCAAGTTTGACTGACATGTCATAGGATATTCTAAAGAGGAAATTTCAATAATGATTGCAATTGAATGTTAAAACAGTAATAATTAAAAACACAAAATAGATACAAATATCCTCGAGCTAGAACATTAAGACCAGTGCTTTGCTAAATGTCAATGGTAAAGATTAAGACAATGTTATGTTTACTAAAATCCAAAGACTGCTAAGAAAAAAATACTGAGTTCAAGCATGCTTAATGACATAAATTTTAAGGGGGCACAAGTTACCAAAATCTCGACATCAAACACAAACGCAAAGCAAATCTCCTTCAATTCATCGAAAATAACAAAAAGAAAACAATCCACAACATGAAAAGGAAGAGAAATTTGAATATTGTTGTTCATTCTTCCTTAATTTTAACAGAAATTAAACAATTCCTTTTCATATATAACAGTGTTGATTCCATAAAACAAGTGTTTTCGATTTGTGATGGGTAAACTGCTAAGCTACTTTAGAATCTTAGTTTATTTGGGATCCTTAAACTGATTGGAATTTACCAAGATGTCAGAACTGGTACTATGAAATTTGTTTCCCATCTTTCAAAAAAAAAAAAAAAAAAAAATCACTGTTTGGATGTCACCAAAATGCAGAGAGGGCATCCCCCACCTACACTATGGCAGAGAACACCCCAAATTTTTGAAAAAAAAAAGTAATAGCATACCTGATAACAGGTTTGCCACATGAAAAAGCAAGTGGCTGAGAAGTTAAATAAAAGAAGGTGACTGCCACAATAGTGTGGTCCTCCAACACCATGTACGAAGAGAAGGAATGTGTGACAATATGGATGTGGGCAACTTACTTGTAAACGACGATTAATTGGCAGTGAGCTATTGCTGCCTCCGATAAATCAGCAGATATTTCGAAAAACCCTGAACACAAAAGTAAGGTGTAAGTAGAGACTGAAAACAGCCCACCATATTAATCACAGTATCAAAAACAATAGAACACAAGATCTGTGAAGATCAAAAAGAGGAGATAATGGAGAGTTAGTAATGAATTAAACTACATAAAACCATGGACATCGAACCCATCAGGTCATCAAATGCACGACTGCAATTTCAGAAATTGGAATATCCGACTGCAATTTCTCATCAATATATCCGGGCATGTGAGACCCATGCATGTTATTCAAATAGAACATACCAAGGATTCATTGTACCCCCGAGTTAACTCAGTTGAATTAGCATTTTACGTTCTTGGTGCACATGAAGCATGTTGAAAAACAAGAGGAACCGAAATTACTTGACAATGCCGAAGATGAGAGAATGCTGATTCTGTTTCACTCCTGTTTGATGGATACTTAGAATATGAATTTCCAAAACCTGTACATACAGTTAGAATAGTTTAATCAATAACATGAGAAAAGCAAACTTGAAAATTCAGGTGAAATTAACCGTGTCCATCCCAATCTGGATTCATATTCACATGAAGGGTGATAATGCACGACTTTGACTAAGATTTCTTCCTAAAACCCATTCAAGGAATTTTCCATAGGTTCTCTTCTACCTGCATTTAAATGAAGAACTAGATATGCTTGAAATACCAACTGTAAGACAATATCGCTGTTGACCCCTGAATAAATCTTAACAGAGATGTGACTGCTTTCAGTTTGTGTATTTAGTTTTAGGACGGAAGAGAAGGATCCATCAATAAGACAAAGCTGGCGTTGAGATCTGTGCAATCCATTACAGTACTTCTTCCATTACAACTAAGCATGAGCCCCACATCTCCACACAAGAGCTGAACATCAAAGTAGTCCAAATGGTCTACAATACTGTTCTGAGTCATGAACATACAAAACAAAACAAGTGAAAGCCTAGAGCGGCATTGTATGATGAAATCATGGGGAAGAAAAGAGAGATGTATGCTCGCTAAAAGATGGGTCTTCAACAGTACCATCACAAACCTTCTTGACTGTATGCATCAGGCTTCCCAATCCCATTTTGTACAGCTACACCTGAAAGTGTAGAGGAATGAGATAGAAGATCTTGCAGCGAAATGGATCAGATGTGGAGCACAAAAAACAATATAAAAAGGAACCATTGATACATCCAACTTTGAATACAAGGGCTTATGAACCATAAATTACTTTTGTAACTTCTAATTGAAAGGTAACTCCACCTGGAAAATTTGGAAGCAACAAGCCATTGAAAAATGAAGACAAGTGTTCCAAGAGAGACTATCAGCACAGATTCTTAGGCTGCAACATCCACATCTCACTTACTTTCAAGCTCCCTCCTTCCCTCTTAGTGCATTTGGGTGTACTACCAAATCATGGTTGGTGGAGCTTGGCCATGGGCATTTGAGGGCATGGAGCTCTAGGCTTCTGAAAGTTCATCCTCTTGGCCTTGCAAACCCGGAACACCCAAATGTACTCTTTAAGTCTCAACACATATTGTTAATGCATTGTATCGGCCTTGAAAAGAAGGAGCACTTGTACCAACATTTCAACCTCATCAAGATTTCTCAAAGCTCCACAAATATAAGATTTCTTTATATATATATATATATATATATATATATATATATATATATATATATATATATATATATATATATATATATATAAAATTACAAATATAAGAAAATACAAGTAAAAATGAAAATATTGGAAGAAGGTATGCAAGGTATCAAGCAAGGCAACGTAAGGATCCATTGGGTAATGATTGCATTCTCTCTTCATCTTTTTCTCCTATTCTCAAAATCCATGCTTGGTTGCAATTGGAGCATTAATGCTAGGAACTTCCCTTCGAATTGCATTTTTAATGACAAGTTCTCTCATATGCATCTAATATTGAACTGACTCACTAAGTTGTTCTAGTGTTGATATATCATCATGCAGGAACTGGACGGTTAGAATGACTAAGATGAGAAGCAACAATAGCTGGTGAATGCCAACACTGTGTGTGTTTTGGGCATGACACCCATCTATTGCTTTTGTGTAGGAATGGGTTCATATCTTTTGGAGACCTTAAATGATCGTTATAGCAAAAAGCTTGTTCAGACATATAGTGTATTTCCCAATCAGATGGAGACGAGTGATGTAGTGGTCCAGCCATACAACTCACTTTTGACTCTCAAACGATTGACTCTAAATGCTGATTGTGTTGTTGTTCTTGACAACACTGCACTAAATAGGATTGTTGTGGAACGCCTTCATCTAAGTAATCCTACCTTTGCACAAACAAATTCATTGGTTTCTACTGTAATGTCCGCAAGCACTACTACTCTTCGGCATCCAGGATACATGAACAATGACCTGGTTGGTCTTCTTGCCTCTTTGATCCCAACTCCAAGATGCCATTTCCTAATGACAGGGTATACGCCGCTCACTGTGGAGCGTCAGGTAAGATTTCAAATATAGTAGGAGGTCTACTTCCTAATGTATTTGGAGTAAGATGACAGCCCAGGTTACATCCATCCTTATACGACACTATTTTAATTTTAACATGACTAAGAATATAAAATAGTGGAAAGAAATTCTAGTCATTGTGTAATATGTCGACACTCAAAACTTCTAGCACTGGAATGGAGAAAGAAAACAATGATATCTGAGTCCAAGTAGAGACTCACTACCATTGCTTGCCCTTGTCACTCTCCCGTGGCTTTTGGTGATGCCCTTCTTCCCGGTTTTGTTGATTTGCAAATCTTGTGTAAGTGTTGTCATCATGTATGCCATCTAAGTGGTTAGTAGAACAAGGAGACATATCCATAGGATCCAAAGCTTCATTGCCAGAAGAAAAAGTTGTATCAGTGGTGCTAACTGATGGCTGGGATGAGTTAAAGAGCAGAATTCAGACACAAGTACCAGAACATTAGATGAGACACATTCAGTTGATAAAGAGATGGATACCGAACCTGAATCTGCTCTAGGAATCTCAGTTGGAGATCCAGGCCATTCACCAGCACTCTTCACTTTATGTTGTCTCATCCACCATACACATAGCACACATTCATGTGAAAACAGACCAATCAAATTATATAGCTCATTATATAGCCCTCAGTTTGACTTTTGACCATAGTTCAAAAGTCAAACTGACATAATCGTCCTGGCCATTTGATCGAACAGATGACTGAAAACAAAAATGGTCAACAGGGGAAAATTCCCCAGTCATTGTGAATTTATGTGTTGGTCCACCAAAGAAGGGTCAACTAGATGGATGATACAATGGGTTCATCCAACCATACAACAATTTGTGCCCCATTTACAGAGAGTTGAAAAGCAGGACCTCTAGCATAATTAACACAAGAACATTCTTGGTTGAGGCATTTCCTCAAACAATTAGCATGCAGATTTTCATATAAAAATAATGAAATGCTTTAGTGAAATAAAAATAGAAATTCATATTATTTTTTTTACTTTCTTGATCAGTTACAAAACTTTCATATGATTACATTAACTTCATGTAACTATCAACAGTGAAATGAAAATGATAAGGGGAAAGAAGTCTCACCAAATTAGTTCACAAGAAGAGGAAATGCAAGTTACGAATTCAATGCCACCACATCTTAATAATCGCCTCCATCACTGAAGAACATATGTCGAATCTCATCCAAAAGCCCTAAACCTAGGAGGGAGAAAGAGAGGGAAGTAAAGAGAAGGGAAGGGAAGGGAAGGGAAGGGAAGGGAATGCAAAAGCCCTAAACCGCAGAGGGGTTTAGATCTGTACCGGTTTGCAGTGAGTAAAAGGACCAGATCTGGCCAGAGGATGAGAGAGAGAGAGAGAGAGAGAGAGAGAGAGAGAGAGAGAGAGAGAGAGAGAGAGAGAGAGAGAGAGAGAGAGAGAGGCGGGAGGGCGGGGACGGGGGGCCGAGAGAGAGAGAGATCGAGCAGAGACGGAGAGGTGCGGAGAGAGAGGAAAGGCGCAGAGAGAGAGTCGGCGACGGTAGAGGAAAAGTGCCGAAAATAAGATCAGGGCATTCGCATTTTGATTTAATAGAGACCCTCTTCCGGCAGCTGGATTTGGTTCCAGCCGGCAAAAGGTTCCACCAACAGTCGGTTTTGCCCTATTTTCTTGTAGTGGTTACGCATGCATGAAGAATGGGATCATTAAAAATGATAATGAACGGCAAAGTTCAACTCACTTGTGTTGCTAACATGATGAGCTGTAGCTACTCATTTTTAATAGTTCGATAGATAGATAGAAGAGACCATAACATCAACGTTCCGGATCACATACACGTGTGACAAGAAGGATAGTGTGATGCTCTTTTCTTTTGATGCATCTTCCTTCATGGCTGCGGAATGTATGGGAAGCAAAATAGGGGACCCGGCTTCGATGGATAACTGACTGTAGGGCCCACCTTGATGTATGTTCTTTACATCTATGCTGTCCCATTTTTACAGCTGATTTTATGGCATGAAATAAAAAATAAGCATAACTAAATCTCAGGTGGACAAAAACAGAGGAAATAGTGGTGATTGAAGGCCCACCGTTAAAAACTTCCAAGGCTCCTCTGTGAAAAAACTTTCAAAGGATTAAATATTAAACTTGATATTGGTGTTTTACCTTCATCCAGGTCCTTGCGGCCTTATGAAAGGGTTGGATGGCAATTAAACATTACCATGGCCCTAGGAAGGCTTCAACGGGCATTATTATTATTATGGCCTGTGGTGCGTGTGGTACACTTGAGCTTTGGATGTGCCTATATTTTGGTGTTGTTCCCTAAAATGATACGGCAAAATGAATTCACGGTGTGGATAATACCCATGTATCGTGATGGCCCCATAGAGACCCGTCTATTCCTAGCTACCCAATCTGCGTCCTAAATTAACTTATCCAATAACTTCGACGGTTGGAAATTACTATGTGTAACATATAGGTTCCGAGGGACGAAGTTTGGCTGGTGACGCTGGCAGTAGCCAGGTGCAGTGTGGCCCCACCATGATGTATATTATATGTCCTATCTATGCCATTCATTCATTTTTTTTAGGGTTTGATTCCAAAAATGAAGCAGATCTAAATCTTGGGTAGACCACACCACGGAAAATAGTACTGATTGAATGTACCTTGTTAGAAACATTCTAGGGCCCACTGTAATATTTATTTGACTTCCAATCTATTAATTAGGTCATTTATACGTGGATGTAGGAAAAAGCAAATATCAACTTTATCTAAAACTTTTATGGCCTCCAGAAGTTTGGCAGGTGGGAGTGTGGTCCACTTGAGATTTGGATATACCTCATTTTTGGGTTTTTATATAAAATGATCATTCAAAATGGATGGATGGCATGGATGAAACATACGCATCATGGTGGAGCCCACGGAGCACCTACCACTAGCCATTGGATCATATACTATGATGTACATTGATTCAACGGTAGGCATCTTTCTCCAAATTTTCCTCTCGTGGGGCTCACGTAGTTTTGGACGTGCCTCATTTTAGTTAGATAGCTTGCAAAATAGATGGAGGAGTAGATTTCTCACTAATGCCACGGTGGCCCCACCCGGTATCCCAGCTCAAGAATTCCAGGCTTTGTAGGAAATCCGCATTCAGGCAGGAAAGTTCTTCTATTAAGACACTGGATGAGGCCCACCATGATGTTTTTGTGAAATCTACTCTATCCATCCATCTTGCCAACTCATTTTAGAAACTCTGATAAAAAATGAGGTGGATCCAAAACTCAAGTGGGCCACATAAGAGGAAACAATGGTGATTAAATGATTGAATATTAGTATGGCCATAAAAGTTTTGTATCAAGTTAAGCTTCCTGTGTTTTCACTTCATCCCAGTGGGAACCACTATATAAACAGTTTGGATGGCATGTAAACATCAAAGTAGAGGAATATTTCAACTGTAGTCGTTTCTTTCCGTAAATTTTCCTCTTTTGTGGCTCACTTGAGCTTTGGGATGCCTCCTTAAATGAACTTTTTAAATGGATAGACTGGATGAATTGCTCACGATCATCACGGTGAGCCCCACCCAGCATGCCAGCACGGGATCTTCCTGTGAAAGCCTTTCACAGGAAATCCCTAGCCGGAAACGGATTGGTTACTCCCCTGCCACCAGCCCAGTGGCTGGTGATCGGTGCTCTGTGGGCCCACTATTATGTATGTGTTTCATCCATTCCATTCATCCAATTTTACAGATCATTTTAGGGCTTGAACCCAAAAATTACAGGGATATAAATCTTAGGTCGACCACACCACAGGAAAACAATATTGATTGGATATCCACCATTAAAATCCTCCTAAGGCCCACTGCATGGTTTATTTGACATCCAATCTGTTGATTAGGTCATACAGACCCAAATAAAGGGAAAAAACAAAGATCAGCTTGATCCAAAACTTTTATAGTCCCAGTAAGTTTTTAATGGTAGACATTCATTCAACACTCTTTCTAGTAATGTGGTCCACATGAGATTGGGATATACCTCATTTTTCATCTCATACCCTAAAATGATCTTAAAAATAGATGGATACCATGGATGAAACACATACATCATGATAAAGCCTGAAGAGCACCAACCACCAGCCATTGGCAGGTGCCAGTGGGAGTAGCCCATCCGTTTCGACGATTGGTTACTACCGCCACTGGGACGTAACTAGAAACTGGGTACTACCCCCACCACGGCATAGTTGAGACGGACGCTTTGTGGGGCCCACCGTGGCCTATGAACTCTATCCATTCGTCCCATCTATTTTGAAAGATATTTTATCGTGCGAAGGCGTGCGCTGGCGCTCCTTGAGCTCGGAGTTGTACGAACGGTTCAAAGGAGATCAATGTTATGTGGAATCCACATGATGTATTTATCATATCTACACCGTTAATCCATTTTTCGAGATCATTTTAGAGCATGAGCCAAAAAATGAAACATATCCAAAGGTCAACTGGACCACACCAAAAATAGAAGAGTGGATAATAATTTCCACTGTTAAAGCATTTATTGGGACCACCATACCGTTTATTTTCCATCCAATCTGTTCATAAGGTCACAAAGACCTGGATGAAGAAGAAAAACAAATATCATATGATCTAAAAATTTTGTGACTCCCAGAAAGGATTTCAATGGTAGACATTCAATCCCTCACCGCCTTTTGAAGTGTGGTCCACTTGATATTTAGTTCTGTCTTATTTTTAGGCTCAAGCCTTGAGACGAGCTCGCCAAATGGGAGAACCTCACAAGTTCTGTACCCACCATGATGCGTGTCGTTTTCACACCGCCCATACATTTGGAGAGACCATTTTAGAGCATGAGCCAAAGAACTTGAGGCAAATCAAGCTCAAGTAGGCCCAACCGCAGAAAATAGTGGAGATTGAACACCTACAGTTAGAAACTTCTCAAGGGCCACAGAAGTTTCAATGTTTTCTGTTCTTCCATGTCTTTTTGAACTTATGAACAGGTTGGATCTCATAAAAACATTATGGTGGGCCTTAGAAAGGTTTCAGCGGTGGGCGTCACTGTCCCCACTATTTTCTGTAATGGGTCCACTTGAGCTTTGGATTTACTTCATTTTTTAGCTCATGTTCTAAAAATAATCTTACCAAATCAACAAACATTGGTGGATACAACATATACATCATGGTGGGCTACAAACTTGTTGATTGTAACTTAAGAATTAAGATATCTACTGAAGCTTTCAGTAGCTAATCCACGTCCAATTTTCGTACTAAACATTTATCACGAGGCCAGCGAAAAAGTGTAACATTCATGCTTTATTGAAGAATAAGCTATCAGCGTTCATATGCGAAACTGACTAAGATTCTGAAAAAGTTGTAGTTAAGTTACCGCTAAAAAATCAGATTGGTAAAAAGAGAGAACCTTCATGTTCGTTGGTGGATGACTACACAGCGTACATTGTATATGCTGAGGTGGAGCAATAGTAGATGAGAGGAGAAGAAATGGGAGAGAAAAATGAAAGAGAAGAGAGGAGGAGAGAGATGGTAGAGAAGGTGTTAATGGAACTTGAGGTAAGGAATTGGGTTTGGAAACCCTTACCCTAGCATTCTTTTTATAATACTTTTCACGCGTATACATAGAAACCGTGTGGGCACATAGTGGGCTTTATTACTTGGCCTCAATCGCGTAATTCTTTCTGATATCCACAAATCTAATACTAATGCATATGTAGGTGAATGTTGCCTACACTGCGACTTAGGAATTTGGACTGCTGAAATGAGAGATCATATTTTCAAATAAAAAATCGACATTCACTACCATTTTTTACTATCGTTTTTGTACCATAAGTCAATTCATATAGTACCCATGGGATGAATGCTTCCAATTATCCAATCATTTTTTTCATGTGGGCCCATGTAGCAGAACATGCACATGATCGGACGCAGATCGCGCATATTAAGTAACTCAGTATACTGTAATCTATTGAGTAAAGTCGGTAGGCCTGTCTTGTCCATGCCGTCCATCCATTTGATCAGATTATTTTAGTACATGAGAATTGAAGCATATATATCTAAAGCTTTGGTGGACCACACCACAAGAAACAATGGGAATAATGACATCCAAATTATTGAAGCACATCCAAAGCTGAACACACCACAGGAACCCGTGGGAATAATGACGTCCGTCGTCCACCATTGAAACTTCTTAGGGCCCACAATGATGTTTACTTATCATCCAACTTGTTCCTAAGGTCAAGACAGGGATAGAGTTGGGCACGGGACAACTCGACTCGACAAAGTTGACTCGTCTGACTTGATCCGAACCATGTGCGTGAGTCAATCTAAAACCGACTTCTTCTAATATGAACTCAAACCAAGTTGTATTCGGGTCACCCGGTAACTCCACTCGGCCTGGAATCCAACTCCATACTGACTTAATTCAATCCAAAACTCAGCTCGTGTGTGTGTGTGTGTGTGTGTGTGTGTGTGTTGTGTGTGTGTGGTGTGTATATATATATATATATATATATATATATATATAACTCAAATATGAAATGCTATGGAGAGGCTGCAATTCTGGCATGTGCACCTAGGTTTTGGGTTGTGATTTCAGCTCATGGATACCCATTGCACCCGACCCAACTCGGTGCCAAATTGGCTTGACTCGGTACTTGTGATTAGGTCAGATTCGGTCTGGATTAGTCTAGGCCGGACTCGGATCGGTCAAGCATGTTGGACTCAATACTAAGTCGGGTCAGGCCGATTTTAAAACTGGATCAAGTCGGGTCAGCCCTAACTTGGTTAGACTCGACTCAATGCCTAGCTTTTGACGAGGATGAAGGAAGAATACAAATATCAGCTTGATCCAAAACGATCGGCTACTCCGGGCTTCCAGTGGCTAGTGGTCAGTGCTTTGCGGGCTCCATTATGAAGTACGTCTTTTATCCATGCCATTCATCCATTTTTACAGATCATTTTAGGGCTTGATTCCAAAAATGAGAGGGATCGATATAAATCTCAAGTGGACCACACCACAGGAAATCAACAATGATTGGATATCCACAATTAAAATCCTCGAAAGGGCCACTGTACTGTTTATTTGACATCCAATCTATTGATTAGGTCATACATACCTAGATGAAGGGAAAAAAACAAAGATTAGCATGATCCAAAACTTTTATGGCTCCCAAAATTTTTTTAATGGTCGATATTCAATCAACACTCTTTCTTGTAATGTGATCCACTCGAGATTGGGATATACCTCATTTTTAGGCTTATACTATAAAATAATCTAAAAAAATAGATGGACGGCATGAATGAAACACATGCGTCATGGTGGGGCCACAGAACTTTAACCACATGGGGAGTAGCTAGTCGGTTTCCGTTCAATTCCCCCGGTCTCAGGTAGTGCCGTACATTTGAGCCCGGGAAAGGGTTCAATGTATGTCCATGTCCTCAAATGAGCTGGTAAAATGGACTGACTGCATAGATAAGACACGTTCATATTGGACTCACAGGGTTTACATCATTACACAGTGACTTCGCTGTCGTCACACTGTAACGTTGCAGCAGAGCAGGAGCAAAAGCAAAAGAGAGTCAATCGACAGATCACGATCGCCGAAAATCACTTTAAACAGAAGTGGCGTAGAAGGAAGGGGATTGGCTGGCCTACCACTTAGCACCGCTAGCTATATAGCTGCTGTAGGTACGTGGCGTGCGAAGATGCACTAATGCTCCTCTTAACTCCAAGTTGTACTAACGGTTCAAAGGAGATCAAAGTTACATAGACCCTACAGTGATGTATTATTATATCTACACCGTTCACCTGTTTTTAGAGATCATTTTAAAGCATTATCTAAAAAATAATCATATCAAAAGATCACATGCACTGCACTACAAATAGCAGTGGAGATAATGATTTTCACCGTCCAAAAATTTTTAGTGCCCACCATAACATTTATTTTCCATCTAATTTGTTCATAAGGTTAAGGAAGGTTGTAAGTGGATTTTCCATCTAATTTGTTCATAAGGTTAAGGAAGGTTGTAAGTGGGCCACTCGGATGGACGACGGACAAGATTCGTAGCCTTTATGGTGATCGTTTCTGTTGTTTACCTATTCGCAGTCCCAGTGTGAGTGTGCGCAATTCCTCGCCTTAATATCTGTTGAATTAGTGGAATTTCTCTCCCAGCCTTTAACTGTATCTAGATTGCTAACTGATGATGGTTGCTTTTTGTAGTGTAGAACGACCCAGACAATGGCAGTGATCCTCATCATCATATTCATATGAGATTTCTATATCGTTGGATCGTCTATACTATACGGGTATGATATAAACCATTCAACTTCAGAGATTTGTTGAGAAATCTAATATAATCATGAATGGGAGGTACTGGATGGACGGATTTTGTTTCTAAAATGTGGAGAAATGTTTTACTCAGTTACGATCTCTCTGTTGAACAACCTGTTTTGGTTATGCACGGTCATTGCAAACTGAATATTTTTTATGGCTAAGTAAAAAAATTTTGTCTTATCATGGGTGCCAAAAACTATTGTGGTTCGATTTGTAGTTTTTGTCATGTAACAAGTGCAGGCATAACATAATTGAATTTGCCGTTTAATTCAAACCGAACAACTATGACCTCAAGTGCCGAGATAGGCAGGTACATATTATATGACCAAGATTGAATGAGATCGATTGCCTATTTAGTCACTCGCTCAGTATGTAAATAAGATCAGGTGATATTCAGAGAGTAGAGTACCTCCTCTAATGATAGGTTACACCCTATGCCTTTTGTACGAATAGATATAAAAAAAATACTAGATGTTCAAAGAATGAGTGGCCCAGCTCGGGACCATTGAACTTCCAAACATGGGAAAGGGAGAAATTCCATATAAGAAATGGGCAGACCCACCCCCCCGGGAGAAATTCCAGAAATGGGCAGACCCCCCCCCCCCCCCCCCCCCCCCCCCCCCCCTCCCCCTCTCAAAGCTAAGGGTCCGCCTAGAATCGACCCCATAACTGTTCGAAAAAATGTCCAACAGAATGTCGACTTGGGAGACAGAACAACGAGGGAACCGATAACAGTTATGTCACATGTATGTGGAAAAGCCTCAAACAACATCCGTCATAAACACATAGATGATCAAGAATTCAGATCGTCGGTCCCCTTCTCCACCTGTTTTGGAAGCATCTACATCCCATTCAACAAAGCCTTCATCTCAAGAGAGCCATCCAACTCCTCTCTAGCAGTCACACAAAGAATCAAGATTGACAGACAAACTGGGCACGACACCTCTCTAGTAAGATTTTCCAACAAGAGATTCCAATACCTTTCAGAGGGAGCCAGGCCAAGGAAGGAAAGGGAATTACACAAAATCACCTACTTCCCTCAAGTGAAAGAAGGAAATGACCCACATGGACAGAGGAGGATCTCCCATGGAAGCAGTCCATCTCCTAGAAGACCTGACTTCCTTTTTCTCAGACAACGAACAGGAAGCAGCTGAGGAAAAGGAAACAAACTTGCAAACAACAGAAGATAGGCAGGAAGAAGAGATTGGTTATGTCCCCTCAGATTAGAGCAGCAAATTGATCAGATCAATGTATTACCCACAGATTCAGAGCACCAACTGCGGACCACTATAAGGCCTTCGGACATGAACGGGAACAATGAAGCTCCTCCAGAACAGTACCTCCCTCCTCCAACAACTCAGAAGCAGGTCACAGATACCACAGGTAAAACCCACATGGCAGCATGGTGGCCCCTCAGCCAACCAAACCAGCAGATAGCTAGGAAGAAAGATCAAACAGAAGGGCCGTATACTCCAGAAATCTGTCTGATGGATAGCATCCTAATTTGGAACGCCCGAGGTGTGGGTAATGCTCCCACCATTATGTCTATCAAGAGACAAATCAATAAGAATAGGATTGCATTGGTGGCGATCCTGGAACCAATGCTACCAAACTCGAAAAGAATCCAAACAGGGCTCAAACTAGGATTATGTTCATCCTTCTCGAATGCAGCTTCAGGAGGGAAATATGGGTTTTCCACAACCAATCAACGCCTGTTGACCTCATTGAAACGTCAGACCAAATGCTTACCTTCAGAGTAGATATGCAAGGAAGTGGTCCAAAGCTGATTTTCTCTATTATATCTGCAAAATGCTCCTTGGTGCGTAGGAGAGAATTATGGGCTGATCTTGTAGGGATTGCTAACACAAGGACTGAGCCTTGGATTGCATGTGGAGATTTCAACAGAGTGGTTAGCTAGAATGAAAGAATTGGGGGGAATTTCCTTACAAATCAAAGCTCCTATGATTTCATAGAAGCAATCAACCAAGCTAACCCGATTGACGCAGGATTCATTGGGAGTTCCTTCACCTGGTGCAACAATCAAGCAAGAAGGAACCGAAAGTGGGCCAGACTTTATAGGGCCCTTTTTGTTTTCAGTGGAGTGGATGCAGACCTTCCCCAGTTCCAGGTGCGTCACCTCCCCAGGATTCATTCAGACCACTCTCCCCTCCTCTTAACATTTCCAAATCCTACTCCATCAACCCCTCACCCCTTCCGCTTCCAATGGATGTGGACGCTTCAAGAGGAATTCAACCAAGTGGTCTCGTCAGCTTGGATAACAGACTTCGATAAGAACCCCATGATTTCCTTGCTTTGTAAGATGAAGAAAATTGAAGCAGTTTTGAAGGCCTGGAACAAGGATGTATTTGGCAACATCTCAGCAACATCAAACAAGCAAAAGAATCCATGAACTGTTGCGCAGCACGCCAACAACGCAGTGAGCCTAGATCCAATCTAAGGCCTCACCCACAAACAATAGACAGGAAGAAATATAAACTAGAAATAGATCAAAGCAATCCAAAACAAACCACAAGACAAGATATACGTGGAAAAACCCCAAACTAGGGTAAAAAACTACGGATGCAAAATTCCACTATGAAGAGAAACGAAGATTACAAGGCAATATACTAACCTCTCCCTTGGAAGTACAGAGAAAATCCTTTGCCCACACCTCAAAATAATTTTCTAAAATTCACCTTAACCTAGAATAGCCCTAGGGACCCCAATTTATAGTTTTGGCAACTTCCCTTTCCGCATCCCAGTTGCGAAAGGACTTGCGACACGAAATCCGCGAAACTCCTTTCGCATCCCAGTTGCGAAAGGACTTGCGACACGAAATCCGCGCAACCTCGACTGGTCGTGGGCGGCCCCAGATGTGGGCACTTCTCAACAATCTCCCACTTGGAGACACATCTCCATAAACCTTTGTCTTCTTCATCCGGAGTGCACCACCTCCCCGTCTTCAAGCCTGAAGACCAATCAAAGCTGAACAGAGCTTCACTTCTCCCTTGTGACCGCCTTGGTCAGCATATCCGCAGGATTCTCACTTGTATGAATCTTCTCCAGAGCAATCGATCCATCTTCCAGTAACGAACGTATGAAGTGATATCTGATGGCAATATGCTTGGTCCTTGAATGAAAGGCTGAATTCTTAGCCAAGTGTATTGCACTCTGACTGTCACTGTACAGCTTGCAATCTGCTTGCTTCTTACCCAACTCTTCCATAAAACCTTGCATCCACACCATCTCCTTGCATGCTTCTGTAGCCGCAACATATTCTGCTTCTGTCGTACTGATAGATACTATCTTTTATAACTGAGAGACCCAACTGACTGCAGCACTACCCAGAGTAAAAACATAACCCGTAGTGCTTCTTCTGCTGTCGATATCTCCTGCCAAATCTGAATCCACGTAGCCTTGTAACTTGATTTTCGATCCACCATAACACAGCCCTACGTCCTTAGTACCTACCAAGTACCTAAGGATCCACTTCACAGCTTCCAATGTTCCTTCCCGGGTTGTTCATGAACCTGCTAACAACTCCCACTGCTTGAGCAATGTCTGGCCTCGTGCTCACCATAGCATACATGAGACTCCCAATAGCTGACGCGTATGGGACTTTAGCCATGTAGTCCTGTTCCTCCTGCGTCTTTGCACCTTGCTCCTTAGATAGCTTGAAGTGGTTGGCTAATGGAGTGCTAACCGGCTTAGCACCTCCCATATTGAATCGATCAAGTACCTTGGCTATGTACTCTGCCTGTGACAAAACTAATTTCTTGTTTTCCCTGTCACGTTTTATCCTCATGCCTAGGATTTGTTTTGCAGCTCCTAAATCCTTCATGGCAAATTCTCTAGACAATTGTCTTTTGAGATCTGAGATGTCCTTCATGCTTGAGCCAGCCACAAGCATATCATCAACGTACAGAAGAAGGATGATGTATGACGTATCAAACTTCTTCAAGTAACAACAGTGGTCTGCATGACATCTCCTAAAACCGTTTCCCGACATGAAACTATCGAACTTCTTGTACCACTGCCTCGGGGCCTGCTTCAGGCCATATAGACTCTTCTTCAGTCTGCACACCTTGTTCTCATTACCTGGTGCCACGTATCCTGTCGGCTGATGCATATATATCTCTTCTTCAAGGTCCCCATGAAGAAAGGCTGTCTTAACATCTAGCTGTTCTAGATGTAAGTCCTCTGAAGCCACTATACTCAAGACCATGCGAATCGTAGACATTTTCACTACCGGTGAAAATATTTCAGTGAAATTAATACCTGCCTTTTGTTGAAACCCTTTCACAACCAATCTGGCCTGTACCGTTTCGAACCATCGTGCTCCTCCTTAAATCCGTAAGCCCACTTGTTATGAAGAGATTTCTTACCCTTAGGTAGAGTGACTAGCTCCCATGTACGATTAGACTCAAGAGAGTCCATCTCATCATCCATGGCCTGCTCCCACTTAACCCGTATATCTGACTGTAATGCCTCTTCAAAACACTCTGGCTCACCATTATTCGTCAGTAGTAGATAATGTAAGGAGGGTGAGTATCGGACCGTGGGTCTCCTCTCCCGAGTAGACCTCCTCACAACCGGTGTATGCGGCTCTGCCTCATCCTGTGGCGCTGTAACACCCATGTCCGGTAACTCTTCCAACTCTACGAATTCCTTTTTCTCGGCCTTATTTTCCTGCACACTGTCCTTATGCATCACTTTTTCATTGAAGACTACGTCCTTGCTTCTGATGATTTTCTGTTTTCTGCATCCCAGAACCTGTAGCCAAAATCATGCTGCCCATAGCCTATAAACGTGCACCTCCTGGACTTCGCATCCAGCTTGTTTCTGTGCTCTGCATCAATGTGAACATATGAAGTGCAACCGAACACTCTGAGATGTGCAAGGTTCACTTCTTTCCCAGTCCACGCTTCTTCTGGTAGCCCACCATCCAATGGTGCTGAGGGACTTCTATTGATGAGATATGCGGCAGTATTCACAACATCTGCCCAAAAGGTCTTGGGCAACCCTGCATGTAACCTCATGCTCCTGGCGCGCTCAAGGATGGTCCTGTTAATGCGCTCAGCCACACCATTCTGCTGTGGTGTCCCTGGAATCGTTTTCTGATGTTTGATTCCATTTGCTGCACAATACTCCTCAAACCTCTTATCACAATACTCTCCCCCATTGTCAGATCTGAGACACTTTACTGTTTTACCTGTCTCATTTTCTACCATAACTTTCCACTTCTTAAATACATCAAATACATCAGATTTATGTTTTAAGAAGTAGACCCACAGTTTTCTACTAGCATCATCAATAAAGGTAACAAAATAACGTGAGCCACCAAGAGATAATACCTGTGCCGGTCCCCACACATCAGTGTGTACAAGCTCCAACAGATGTGTCTTTGGAGCGCGTCCCGTCTTCTTGAAGCTTACCCTCTTCTGCTTGTCATACACGCAGTCCTCGCAGAATTCCAAGTCAATAGACTTCAGCCCTGGTAGCTTCCCTTTTGACAATAGCACTTTCATCCCTTTCTCACTCATATGTCCCAGCCTCTGATGCCATAACTGCCCATTCACTCCAGTTGATGCGACTGCGAGTGAACTATACGATCCTGAAGTCACGTACAAAGTACCTTCCTTTTTGCCTCGAGATATTACCAAGGCACCTTTTGTGATCTTCCAGGAGTCACTGGTGAATGTCGTCACATAACCGGTATCAGCCAACTGTCCCACTGAGATCAGATTACGTTTCAAACTCGGTACATGTCTGACATCCTTCAATTTCAAGACCGTTCCGTCTTTCTGATTTACATGAACATCTCCCTTTCCAACAATATTGCACGGCTCATCATCACCCAGGTAGACTCTCCCAAAGTCACCTGACACATAATCACGCAGAACTTCCTTACACGAAGTAGCATGAAACGAAGCACCCGAGTCTATAACCCAAGACTCATTCCTCGCATCAAGAGACAAGATCAACGCCTCTGTGTCGCTCTCCTCAGACAGATTCACTGAATCTTTCCCACCTTGAGAGCTTCCTTCTTGTTTCTTGAGCGCCCTGCAATCACGTTTCATGTGCCCCTTCTTGCCGCAATGCCAACACCCGTCTTTGTCTTTCGGTCCCTTGGACTTATTCCTTGACTTAGAACGCCCGTGTTTATTGCCTCCTTTGTTCAGCGATCTTCCTCTTCCTTCAACGTTTAGAGCATTCCCTGAATCCCCTGAAACTCCTGATGCCTTCCTTCTAGATTCTTTGCTGAGAATTAGACCGGTCACATCATCAAATTTCAGCTTTGTCGATCCTGAAGAATTGCTCACAGCAATCACCAAACCATCCCAACTGTCTGGCAAACTGGATAAGATCAATAACGCCTGACCTCATCCTCAAAAGCAATGCCAACAGATTCCAACTGGCTCGTGACTGTATTGAACTCGTTTAGATGTTCAGCCACGCTCCCACCATCTGACATCTTCATGTTGAATAGCTGTTTCATAAGATGAACCTTGTTGGATGTTGAGGGCTTTTCATACATGATGGCTAGGGCTTCCATTAATTCTTTTGTCGTTTTTACCTTAGATATATTGAAGGCGACGCTCTTAGACAAAGAGAGTCGGATCGTTCCTAAAGCCTTCCTATCCAGTAAAAACCATTCATCATCTGTCAACTTTTCTGGTTTCTTCTCTTTTCCTCCTAGAGGAATATAGAGGTCCTTCTGATACAGATAATCCTCCATCTGCATCTTCCAGAAGGCAAAGTTTGAACCATCAAACTTCTCAATTCTAGTTTTCCCATCTTCTGCCATCGCTCCCAATAGAACTAAACCAATAGCTTTGATACCAGTTGTTGCGCAGCACGCCAACAACGCAGTGAGCCTAGATCCAATCTAAGGCCTCACCCACAAACGATAGACAGGAAGAAATATAAACTAGAAATAGATCAAAGCAATCCAAAACAAACCACAAGACAAGATATACGTGGAAAAACCCAAACTAGGGTAAAAAACCACGGATGCAAAATTCCACTATGAAGAGAAACGAAGATTACAAGGCAATATACTAACCTCTCCCTTGGAAGTACAGAGAAAATCCTTTGCCACACACTTCAGAATAATTTTCTAAAATTCACCTTAACCTAGAATAGCCCTAGGGACCCCAATTTATAGTTTTGGCAACTTCCCTTTCCGCATCCCAGTTGCGAAAGGACTTGCGACACGAAATCCGCGAAACTCCTTTCGCATCCCAGTTGCGAAAGGACTTGCGACACGAAATCCGCGCAACCTCGACTGGTCGTGGGCGGCCTCAGATGTGGCTCCACTTCTCAACATGAACCTCTTAGAAGAAGAATCAATTTCTCATCCTCAAGGCTAGACCTTGGAAAGGTTGTCTGAAGCTAAAGAGTCATTGAGGCATCGAAATTATGAAGGAAATTTTTTGGAAGCAAAGGGCTAGGAACAAGTGGATTCAAGAAGGCGACAAAATACAAAATACTTTCACTCCATAGCAAATGAAAAGAGCAGGAAAGCCTTCGCAGCAGACAGTAGTCCCAAAATGGAGATCGCATAACAGATCAAGCAGAAATGAAAGAAGAGGTGATTCTATTCTTCTCTCTAAATCTTCTCAGCTGATGAAACCATTGACCCTCTGGAGACTTCATCAGCCCCATTCCTGAAGCAGTGTCACCAGAAGACAACTCTGCTCTTCTAGTAGAGACTACGATTGAAGAAGTCAAAAGGGCAGTTGCAAAACATTTTGGTAGATGGCGTCCTAGGTCCAGATGGATTCTCAGGGACATTCTTTTCCTCCTGGTGGGAGATAGTGGGCCAAGACTCGCTGAATGCAGTCATGTTCCTCTTCAATGGTGGTATGATCGCTTGAGCCTTCTCTGCTTCCCTTATTTGCCTAATCCCGAAAAACTTTGCTCCAAAAAAGTTTTTTGAGTTTCATCATATAAGTCTCTGTAATTGCATGTACAAACTCTTCTCTAAATAGATTGTGGTTAGGCTCAACCTCTTATTGCCTAAGCTAATTTCCAGGGAGTAATTGGCCTTTGTCCAAGGCAGGTCTATTTCGAAAAGCATCGCATTGGCTCAGGAGCTTCTTTGTGACATTAACAAAAAGGTTCGGGAGAGTAACATCATCATGAAAATCGACCTTGAGAAGGCGTATGACAGGGTGGACTGGGCTTTTCTGAAATCAGTGTTACGACAGTTTGGATTCAGTTACCAATGGATCAATCACTACAAGAAAACCCACTTTTACCAACGAAAATTTTCGTCGGTAAAAGCTATTTTTTTGTAGGTAAAGAGTTTTACTGTTGAAAATTTTCGTCGGTACATTCGTCAATAAAAGTCCGAGGGCAAAGGTATTTACCGACGAAAATTTTACAAAGGTAAGACTTTTATCGACAAAATTTTTGGTCGGTAAAAAATAATTTAAAAAACTTTTACCGACGATTTTTTTCGTAGCTAAAAATAATTGCAAATTTTTATTCAAAAAAAAAACATTTACCAACGAAAACTTTCGTAGGTAAAAATAATTAGAAACCTTTTACCAACGAACATATTCATTGGTAAAAAATAAGCAAAAAACTTTACCGACAAAAGTTGTCGTAGGTAAAAATAATTACAAAACATTACTGACGAAACGTTTCATAGGTAAAAATAAGCCAATAAACTTTTCATAAATAAGTCAGAAGCTTTTACCTACGAAACGTTTCGTAGGTAAAAATATTTACAAAACTTTCACCTACGATAATTTTCGTAGGTAAAAGTCTCATTTTTTTTCTCCAACTTCCTCATTTACACATGTTACAAATTTCATCATATTCTTCCTGATATACATCTGTTAATATATTTCTACATTCACATCTGTCTAAACCCAAACTAATAAATCCATCCAAACATAAACTACATTCATCCAAACACAAACAATCTTATCCACATCACATTCATTCACGCATAAATACATATAAGTTTAACATCATAAATAAAAATATAAAAAATCACTAAATGAAGTGATTAAAGAGCCTCTAATTGCAATTATGGGAAGACTAACGAGCAGTTGCATGTTTTCATTTTACATTGGGATTTTGGAAACCTGGGAATGTAACTTAGAAAAATAATCTGAAAAAAATCATCATGTGGGAGGGGCTCTTTTGTGAATCTGAGTGCAATTAGTGACTGATATTTTTCAATATGTTACTACCAAAATTTCATAAACGTTAATGTTTCAAATTCAGAGTACTGGAAAGACAAGCAAACAATAACTTGCTTAACTAAAACCAAAAAATAAATAAATAGAATGCAGCAAGCTTCAGGTAAAAAATCATATAAACAATGATGAAGTCATTCTTTTAAGAAGTGCAATTTAACTATGATGAAAGTGCCATGATCAAGTCCGCAGAGTAGGCAATCTTACCCGTTGATGCACCGCTTGGTACTGCAGCTCCAGACAATGTACCATCTGATAGAGTAATATCCACCTACACAATTCTCTTCCAAATAATACAAATCAATTTCTTTTTCAAAAATTTGAGAAACAAGGAACACTTGTAAAGAGGAAAAATAAATTCAATGAACAGAAAGAAGAAGAGGAATTATACGATTCATGCATGTCCACTGGAGATGTTATATGTATGGGCTAAACCCAACTGTTCTCATTGTGGGGCAAACTGGATGGAGCATGGGCTGAAAAATTCACAGCAACCATCTGATTTCACTCTTCAACTATTATCTGCTTGATAGGCCACCAATTGGATGGTTAGGATCATCTCACATGTACAGTGGTTGCAGGCACATGTGACACACCACCTGGGAAACTGAGTTGGATCATATTCATGTAACCATCCACACGCATGAGATGCATGAGCATCAATACAAACTCTTCATATTATAGGTCCACTTTGGATGGATCATGGCCTGAAATTCATAGCAACTGCATGATACGAACAGATTTTTCTCAATCTGTTTCATCACCTAGGCGACTGAATCAATGATTCAATGGGTGACCCTTTTACTTGGCCGAGAAATAAAAAGTAAGAGCTACCAAGAAAGCTGTTTCTACCTACCTTTGCATGAAAGGTAAGATTTTTTTGGGAATGTTGCAGATGCACAATGGGGCCTAGATGGAATGGTTTGGATCATCATGCAGTGGGGCAAGACGGGGTGAATCCCTTTGGCACCCTCGTAAAAATAGAAGAAATACATGACACTGCTTCCAAAAGTCTATATGGTACCATTTGAGATTTCAAACAAGCAGCCTGTGGTTTAGTGATCCAAACCATTGGCACTATGGGCCCACTTTCAGATGTCATATGCCCCAAAAACAGTCATGTAACAGGTCATTACGGACAGGTTTTTCCATGAAGGCTGTTACAACCCCATGACGCATATTGGCCATTACATAACTGTTTTTGCATACCTTGATCCTAACGCTTCAATGGATGGTCCAACAAATAGATGGTTAAGAAAGAAGCAGTTAATATTCAACCATAAAAGGGAAATTATTCTATAGCCATGGTCTTCCAATGAGTGGTAATTTTGCGGAATGGAACAAACACCCAGGGTGTGGGTCATTATATCAACAGCTAGACTACAACACCATGGGCCCCACTTGCACAAGGTGCAAATCTAACTCTATTGTACAAGCACTTAGCCCAAGCAGGACTCCCATGTTTCCACTACACCCTCAATCTAATCATATTAAGTCTTTAGGCACTCTCAACTATTACATGTAAACTAGTTATGCCCTCAAAATGGGTTAAGAAAACTTTTGTCTAGACCCCATTTTTCCACTACACCCTCAATTTGGACTAGTATACCCTCCATATTGATTGTTTAACCATTCATTTGGACTAGCACACTCGATATCATCTACAAAGTCTATCAATTCCCAAAGTAGAGCTACCATTTCTAGATGAATCCTCTACCAATCAAACAAACAAGTGATCAACTAGTCAAAATGGAGGGACTGTCAGTCGAATATAAATGTGTACAGTCCTATGAGAGGGTCTATTATTCCCAAAAGATAGGACCTACTAATCCAAATGGAGGCTCTACCACTCCATAGGTAGCCTCTACTAGTTCAAAATACAGGGTTTAAATGCCCACAAAGAAGATGTACGGCCTACCAGTCTATAAAAGGGTTTTCGACCAATCTAAAACCTTAAGTATGTTTCATGGTTGAGGGTATGTAAAATACCAACTTCAAAAACTACCTGTAAGAATAAAATCTGATGCTTTCTTCGATAACTGAACCATATTCACAGCTAGAATTCTTAATAGAACAACACATTCCCAAAATCAAATTCACTTTTTATCTGAATACACGCCCGAGAAATTAAGATCCAAGACACAACCCAAGATGAACACTTTTAGTGCAAAGAGAGGGATTTAAAGGAAGATGATTTCCTACTACATGTATCATGTAAATTTATTTATTTTTACACACTCACAAGTCACACCACACACACCCACTCACACCACATGGGCACTCAATCCCATGATCTCAGTGTTGAAGTAGAGTCTGTCTACCACTTACCCATGGAGTTGGACCCAGTTTAGTTAAAAACAAGCACATCCATCCTAGTTGTGGTTAATAGTCCAATCGTTGAAAAATCAAATCATGCGATTCAAATGCACTTAATTGAAACCCAATTTACATTTGGAAGATGATGGTCACTTGGAAGCCATTGCTCAGCTCATGTCAAAACATGAGCCCAAAAATGAGGCAGATCAAAAGCTCAAGCTGGACACACCACAAGAGGCTTAGGTTTAGGTTTAGGTTTAAGTTTAGGTTATAGGTTATAACTTTAGGGAATTGAGCATAGGCTAAGGTTTAGGTTTAGGAAATCGGGTTCGGGTTCGGGATAGGATTTAGGTTTGGGTTTTCAAGTTTAGGTTTAGGTTTAGGTTAGGGAGTTGAGATTAGGATTAGGTGTAGGTTTAGGTTTAGGGATTTGAGAATACATTTAGGTTTTAGGTTTAGGTATAGGTTTTAGGTTATAGGTTTAGGTTTAGGTTATAGGTTTAGGTTTATAGCTTTAGGGAATTGAGAATAGGTTAAGGTTTAGGTTTAGGAATTTGGGTTTGGGTTCGGGTTCGGGATCGGGTTTAGGTTTGGGTTTTCAAGTTTAGGTTTAGGTTAAGGAGTTGAGATTAGGATTAGGTGTAGGTTTAGGTTATATGTTAAGGTTTAGGTTTGGGTTTTCAAGTTTAGGTTTAGGTTAAGGAGTTGAGATTAGGATTAGGTGTAGGTTTAGGTTTAGGGATTTGAGAATACATTTAGGTTTTAGGTTTAGGTTTAGGTTTTAGTTTATAGGTTTAGGTTTAGGTTTTAGGTTTAGGTTAAGGTTAGGTTATAGGTTATAAGTTTCGGTTATATGTTATAGGTTATAGGTTAAGGTTTAGGTTATAGGTTTTGGTTAAGGTTTAGGTTTAGGTTTAGGTTATAGGTTATATGTTATAGGTTATAGCTTTAGGGAATTGAGAATAGGTTAAGGTTTAGGTTTAGGAAATCGGGTTCGGGTTCGGGATCGGGTTTAGGTTTGGGTTTCAAGTTTAGGTTTAGGTTTAGGTTAGGGAGTTGAGATTAGGATTAGGTGTAGGTTTAGGTTTAGGGATTTAAGAATACATTTAGGTTTTAGGTTATAGGTTAATGTTTAGGTTTTTAGGATTAGGTTAAGGTTAGGTTATAGGTTATAAGTTTAGGTTATAGGTTATAGGTTAAGGTTTAGGTTGTAGGTTTAGGTTTAGGGATTTGAGAATACATTTAGGTTATAGGTTAAGGTTTAGGTTTTAGGCTTAGTTAAGGTTAGGTTATCGGTAATAAGTTTAGGTTATAGGTTATAGGTTAAGGTTTAGGTCATAGGTTTTGGTTTAGGTTTAGGTATAGGTTTAGGTTTAGGTTTAGGTTTAGGTTATAAGCCATAGCTTTAGGGAATTGAGAATAGGTTAAGGTTTAGGAAATCGGGTTCGAGTTCGGGATCGGGATCGGGTTTAGGTTTGGGTTTTCATGTTTAGGTTTGGGTTTTCAAGTTTAGGTTTAAAGATTTGAGAATACATTTAGGTTTTAGGTTAAGGTTTAGGGAATTGAGTTTAGGTTATAGGTTCAGGTTATAGGTTATAGGTTTAGGTTAAGGTTTAGGTTTAGGTTATAGGTTTTGGGATTTGAGAATAGGTTTAGGTTATAAGTATATGTTTAGGTTAGGGTGTAAGTTAAGGTTTAGGGAATTGAGTTTAGGTTATAGGTTATAGGTTTTTGGTTAAAGTTTAGGGTTATAGTTAAGTTTTGGGATTTGAGAATAGTTTAGGTTATAAGTATAGGTTTAGGTTAGGTTATAGGTTAAGGTTTAGGGAATTGAGTTTAGGTTATAGGTTCAGGTTATAAGTTATAGGTTTAGCTTAAGGTTTAGGTTTAGATTATAGGTTTTGGGATTTGAGAATAGGTTTAGTGGGGGAGTAGCCAATCCGCTTCCGTTTCCATTTGGATTCAGGGCACACGTTTAGTAGTGAGACTCGTTATTGAAGTGATGTCACCTATTTATGTGGGTCCCACTATGATGTATGTTTTGTCTCCACATCGTCCATCCATTTGGAGAGATCATTTTAGGGCATGAGCCAAAGAATGAATTAGATCCAAAACTCGAGTGGACCCCACCACAGAAAACAGTGGAGAGAGTCACACCCACCATTAAAAACTTCTAAGGGCCACAAAAGTTTTCGATCAAGCTGATATTTGTGTTTTCCCTTCTTTAATGTCTATGTTAACTTATGAAGAGGTTGAATCTCAAATAAAAATCAGGGTGGACCTTAGGAAGGCTCAACGGTGAGGCGTCACGTTCTCCTCTCCTCACTATTTTCATGGTAGGGTCCACTCCAGAGTTGGATCTGCCTCATTCTTTTGATCATGCCCTAAAATGATCTCTCCAAATGGACGGACAGTGTGGATACAACACATACATCATGGTGGGCCCCCACTAAACTGGTGGCGTCACTTTAGTAGCGAGTCTAGCTATTCAACATGTTGGTAGCTAATCGGCCTTCAATTTTATTTCTTCTGAAATTTAATTAGGCCACGTCATCTCACAACAATTTTATAAGATAAAAAAAAATATTTACAAAATCTACTTGATCAGCAAGGAATATTAGTTGCAACCCAGGATGAGTGATGTCCGTAGGATCTTCACCATGGGCCCACCTTGATCTATGCATTGTATATCTACCCCATCCATCCATTTTCTCATATTATTTTATAGAATTGTACAAAAAATGAAGCAATACAAATCTCAAGTGGACCACACTATAGGAACAATGGTCATTGAATGTCGACCATTGAAAACTTCATTGTCCACCGTAATGTTTATTTGTCATCCAATCTGTT
>JAJHSJ010002748.1:0-52158 GCA_021015155.1 Magnolia officinalis | reverse complement strand
AAATCCGAGAGGACGCTACGGGCAAAAATGACGGGAAAAGCCAACGTAGTGAAAACCTGAAAGGGCGCTACGGGTAAAATGGCAAGAAATGAAAAAATAAAATAAAAGTGCAGGAACAAAAGAAGCCAAGGCAGTAAACGACACACAAAGAAGGATCAACTTCAGATCGGTCTCCATCAGATGCTGTTCAAATCCAGGGGATGCGATCCCGGACACCGTCTCAGGGAACCAAGACCCCAAAGAACACAGTCTAGAATACTGTACACAACGTGGGCTGAGCCCAAGTTTCTGATCCCAATCATCCAGAGTACAAATCCAAACATGGGCAAACATTGCACGAAAAAAATTTCATTCTTTTAAAACCATTTTGCAAGTACACTGTTTTTCCTTTTATAGCAAAAATCCTCTGTGCATGCAAAAACAAGCAGTAATCAACAGCAAAAATTACAGGTAAGCTCCTACCTCTCATATACCAACAATCTCTCCCTGAGCCTCTCTATCTCCATGCGCAGGTAGAAAATCTCATCCCTATCCAGACGATGTGCCACAAGCATGCTCTCTCATCATACCGCCGCCTACGGCTAATCGGCGGGCCATGACCTCACACGAGTGGCGGAGCGCAGCAATCTCACTAATCAGGTGGCCATGTGTGGCCAGCAGAAATGAAGGATCAATGAAGGGCCACTCCTCAAAGGCCTCAAAAGATCGATAACACAGGAGGAATATGAAGCGGTGTCACCCACCATATCCTGATCAGCGGCCTCATCTGCTAAATGGCAGCCTGGGACCTGATAATACAACGACTGCTCTGCAACCCATCGCTGTGCACTGTCGCTTGGGACTCAAGTACTCCCAGGCCGTCCATCGAAAGCCCATCGTCTACCAGATCCAAGCCATCTAAAGCGCCAAGAGGAGGCCCGCCACCCATCCAAGTCCGATCCATAACCGTCCCTCCATCAATCAAAGCATCCACACCATCCATAGCCATCCCTCCATCAATCAAGCCATCCACACCACCCATAACCATCCTTCCATCAATCAAATCATCCACACCATCCATAGCCATCCCTCCATCAATCAAGCCATCCACACCACCCATACCATCCTTCCATCAATCAAATCATCCACACCATCCATAGTCATCCCTCCATTAATCAAGCCATCCACACCACCTATGACCATCCCTCCATCAATCAAACATCCACATCATCCATCGCTATCCTTCCATCGGCCACCATCATCGAGCCATCCCCACCCTCTAAACCATCCATCCTCATCATCGCGACATCTGCGAATCCTGACGACCCATCAAAACCATTCAACCCCATCAGTCCATCGGTGGGAAAAGGATTCAAGCCATGAATGGCATTCACTTCTTTCAAGAGGGCCCATCACTTCTCCATCTACCCCCATCAATCCACCCATAAACTCCTCATCATTTATGGAACTACCCACCTTTTCACCATCAATAAACACACCTAACTCATCATCATGATTGGCCATGATGAATCAGAAAAGGAAAAAAGGAACAATGGATGGATGAGACAAAGAAGAAAGGACAAAATGGAGACAAAGGGACGATCAAGAGCAGACGGACGAGAATATCGGAGGAAGAGACGAAGAGAATGAACAAGAGAAGAACAGGGCTTGCTGGAAGAAAAGATGGACGGGGCGGTAATCGAATTACCGCCAGCGGTACTCGGAGTACCGTTTCAGAACAGAGGTGTCATCACTGAATCACTGCAGCACCTGACAGAGTGGCAGAACGGGCAAACGTCAACGGCGGTACTCCAACTACCGCCGGGCAGTCCGATTACCGCCGGCGGCAGTCTGACTACCACCCCGGCCCAGTTCAAAATTAATTCGGGTCAGATCCACTCCGGAAGGTAAGACCAAGTAATGTGCTCTTGCGTGCTTAATTGGACGATAAAGATAAAATGACCATGAGAAGACTAAGGAGACAGTATTGAAATTTCATATCAATACGGAAGATTACACAGCTGGTCTCAAAAAAAAAAAAGATCTCCAAAAATTTCAAAATTCCAAAATTCCCAAAAATTCCAAAAAAAAAATCCCAATAAATCCAAAAAAAATAAAATTCAAAGTCTCCAAAAAATTCCAAAAAATCCCAAAATTTTCCAAAGGTTTTCAAAATTCCACAAAACCTCCGAATTTTCCAAAAAACTCAAATCTTCAAAAAATATAAAAAAAATACCAAGTAACTCTAAAATAAATCCCCAGTAAGTATAGACCCAAAAGTTTGCTTCTTCTAAAAAACGTTAGCCCCATTAATTTATTAGTGGAGGCCATCTGACTTTCAAATGAAACCATTAGCCCCGCCAACTCATTAGTGGAGGCAATGCGGCTGTTTACTTAACTTGCGAAAATAAAAACCGAACGATGATGCCCACCCGCGAAATCGAACGGATATTTCCAAAAAATCAAAAAATAGCTTTAAATAAAACCCTCAAGGAGCCTAAAGAGGATAGTTTTCAAAAACGCAGCGTCGCGCAGTACACTGAGGAATCTTCCATATTCTCCAGTTGCGGACAGTGCAAACAGATAAATAAGGCCCGATCTCTTTCCGGTTTCCCCGAAGGACGATCGAGTCTGTACATGATATACGTACGATTGGCCAGATCTCTATAACTGGGCAGTCGTACAAATGCTAGTAAGATGAGTGGATCTATCTCTGGAAAGAATAATCAAACTCGAAGTGAAGACGATCCATTGTAACCAAAGTGTCAGACTCAGCAGATTGCATGGCAAACAGATTACCTGCACATACCTACCCCGGAATGCTCGTAAAATTTGATCGAGTCCAAGTCGGCGTAGTGAGTTCCCCGTAAGGCCGCACCAACGCGCAGGGCAGCTAACCACTTTGACGATCAAATGGAACAAACATTCCTAGGGTGATTACATAGCAAAGGAACGACAGACCTAACAGTACGGGAATCCTCGTAAAGCCGCGACAAATGCGCAGAGGCCCTTACTTTTCCGACTTACCCTCCAATGCTATAAGCAATCCGATGTGAAAGGGTTGTGATTGGTGATCCGTAAAGCATCGACGAATGCGCAGGAGGCAATCACAACATTTTCCAACCCTCGTGGCATTGCAAGTCATCCTTTTCCAAACAGTCAACTGACAATGATACAATGGTAAGCAATAGATTTGAATCGCTACCCTTCATTCTGACCAGAAGGGTGGGGTGTCCACTTGCTTTGACCTTCGGTTGCTTGCAACCTCGGTCAAAGAGGGGCATCTATAGACACCCCACCCAGGCTAATATCTTGATTTTGTTAAGACAATCCGAGAACCATGATCATATCCTAAGCCTAACCCTAATCCTAACCTAAGCCATCATGAATCATCATTCAATCCAGACCATGTCCAGAACCGATCCATTTCTTGAGTCATTTTCGGTAACAATCGAGCCAATTTCAAGCCATTATGAGCCAAATATCCAAAACGAACTTTGTTTCACTCTAAGGACCCAAAAAAGAACTCACCAGATGAATTTTGAGGAAAACCGTACCAAGGTGGTAATCGGATTACCGCCGGCGGTAGTCAAATTACCACTTCTTCCCAGAAAATGTGCACGAAGCCAGTCACACGAGTTCCGGGCTCAACCAGGTCCGGGCGGTAGTCCGACTACCGCCGGCGGTAATTGGAATTCCACCGCGTACGATCTGAGTAGGGACAGCTGTCCCAGCGTCCAAAGTCAACTTTCCTATATATTTACCCTCTCCATCCTCACTATTTACCATTTTACCAGCCCCTTTAGCCAATGGGAGCATGCCATGTGGCATCTCTCTCCTCTCCACCAATCACCACATGCCACATCAGTATTTGCCCTCCTCTTATCCTTTATTTACCAAACAACCATTGGAGAGGGCTATAAATAGCCCTCTCCCCTTTCATTTTCACCATATACATGGATGAGAGTGAGAGAGGGAGAGAGTGAGAGAGAAAGAGTGAGAGAGAAAGAGTGAGAAAAAGAAAGAGAGAGAGAGAGAGTGAGAGAGAAAGGGTGAAGGAAGGGAAGGAGCTCCCAAGCCTTCAAGCTCAAACTTTTCCAGCCACCTCTCAAGCCTTCACCTCAACCCCTTCCAACCCATAAGCATAGCCCAGGATGATCATGGTTAAATCAACATCTTAGCCTACTCAAGAATCAAGCCAAAGATCCATTACATACGAGCATTCATCATGACATCTACTCCCTTCTCAACCCTCTGCTTCTCTAGATCTCTAGCGGACGTATGCTCTGTGACTTGCCGTACATCGGATCCCGTCACATCAGAAATTCCTAGTGATCTAGTCCACTTTTCTTATCTCTTTGCATAAGCATCATCATATCCATCCTCTAGACACATTGTCGGACGTATGCTCTGTAGCCTGCCGAAATTTCGGATCTTGCTACATCAGAAATCCACGTGTGACTAGTCCCATCATGACCGTAACATCATCATCATCCCTTGAGATTATTTTACCACACTAAGTTGAGACCGTACATTTGTACAAGCAGAGAGGGTGCCTAACACCTTCCCTCTTTGTAACCGAGGTCCCTTACCCAGAATCCCAGATCGCAGACCAGGAGTCAATCTAAGGTAGGGGAGTCTTCGAATTTCTCCAACCTTACGTATTCCGTGGTTCTAGCCGACCGCGGGATTCTGAGATCATTCGGCTAGTGGCGACTCCAACAATCATAAGTCAGCTTAATCACCCCCAGCATCACCATAACACCAACATTTTATAGCAACAACGTGAACAACGTGGACACCGACTTTTCAGTGTCTACAATACCATATACGTACAAATATGAAAGTGTGTTTGCCATGATTAATTACTGTGTGTACATGCTATATATATGTGTAATACTTACTTAGCGAAAGGATTCACCCTAATACTTGTTTTGGCTAATATACGTTATGTATGTTAAATAAGTGTAGTCTATGTGTTTCTGAAAATGCTTGTATGAGTAAGTATTTAGGAGATAGGATTCTCAACTACCTTAGCGATATGTATGATTTCCTTCATGTAAGTTGTTTAAGTTAATCGCTTACTTATGAATGTATGTGTTTGTATTTCGTGTTATATTGTGCTTTATAACAGGCTTGTTAACATGTTTGAGTTACTTTGTTAATTCTGCTTTGACTATTATACATTCTTTCTGGTTACGGATTGAATGTGATTGGGGGTAAGTTATATTCCAGGCAATCGGTAACAGGCTTGAAGTCATGGCTGAGATTCATTCGCCACGTATGACGTGTTTGACGAACCCGAGTCGTGTGTTTGTCGTCGGCAGTGGTTAGGCTATACGAAGTGCTTATGCACTTCATGTCGATCGATGCAATATTCGCTCGTGTTAGTCGAGCTCGTCAAGTAACCCGATGTGCCGATGTATGTTCACCATATATGGATGCTTCTGCTTGAACCTAAGGTACCAAACTCACCAGTGAAATCCTGTTTAACCTTGGTACCTCGATCCGCTAAGACTCATGAGCCGAACATGGTGGTATGGGACACCGTAGTGAGCTGTCGGCTTACGCTGGGGCGATGTGCCTCCCCGTAGTGACCAGTGAGTAACCCAGACTCGTGACCCGAATATGGTGGTATGGGACACTGTATTCGAGCTGTCGGCTTACACTGATAAAGTGATGGGGGGGTGGTGTAACGATTGCGTGTAACAGCCCTGACAACCCTTTGTAGTGACTTCGAGCACACTTTAAATTTGCGGTGAGGCGACAAATCTTCCTGTACTAAACAGAGTATAAACTAGGCCTGTATTGATAAGGTGATGGGGGAGTGGTGTAACGATTGCATGTAACAGCCCTGACAGCCCTTTGTAGTGACCTCGAGCATACTTTAAATTTGCGGTGAGGCGACGAGTCTTCCTGTAGTAAACAGAGTATAAACTAGGCCTGTATTGATAAGGTGATGGGGAACGGTGCAACGAGTGCGTGCAACAGCCCTGACAGCCATTTACAGCGACCTAGAACCGCATCATCGTATGAGATTATCTAGGACTGACGACCCTAGAATGGATCATTGTTTAGGAATGATATAAGGGAGGTACCTTAGTTTCCCAATACTGCTGTATGAAAAGGACTAATAACAACTCGGTAATCACGCTCATAACATAGCACTGCATGTGCCTGGCGTTGTGGAGCACTGAGGGATGAACGCATACCGTGGACGTAAGATGGTGTCGCACAAGGGAGCATTGGTGAGGGCATGTATCATGACTACATTTTATCCTTGCATTAATAAGAGTAATTAAGATGTTTGACTGAACTGCTTTATCATTACTGCTTAACTGAATTGATAACATGTTAACCAATGCTTTAGTTAACTACTCACTCCCACGTTACGGGACGGTGTTCTGGATACCCACCAGACTCTGTCTTAGATGCAGGTATCGACGAGACGCAGGAGGCTGAGCCTGATTACTACGATGATTTAGGATGAGTTTCTCCTACATGCAGTTCTCTGGAGGCTTTGCTTAGGCCATTCAGATGACGGGGCTACAGGGTTTACCATTATAGTTATACCATTTTTTGGCATTTTGATTTTGAAACTAATACATGTATATAGTGACTCAGTAAGGTGTTCATACTCTGGAGACCGATTGTGACCGTTTCTGGCTTTATAAACATTTATATATATCTTTCATCTTCCGCTTGCGTTTTATAACTTGATCTGGAGTATGAATTACTGTTTTGGTATAATCCCACTCATGATTAATGCACTAACACAGACAATATTCAATCATAAGCATTTATGTTGCATAAGTGATGTTTTGGAACTCGGGTGTTGAGTTGCTACTCGACCCCCGATTTTCAAGGCGTTACAGCCAGCAACATAGTTGGTGGAGGAACTCCAGCCAATCCATCTTCCAACATCCATTTGGACGGTGCGGATCAACAGACATCAAGGTGGGCCATCAATAGAAAAAGGGAGAGAGAGAGAGAGAGAGAGAGAGAGAGAGAGAGACGTGTGATGAGGGACCTCGCCACTATGGGTCCCTTTAGTTTACAAACATAACATTAACATGGGTCCCTTCACAAGTGGGCCTCAAATAATCAAAATCAAATCATAAATCACTCATCTTTGATCTTCTCAGACTCCTTCCACTGATGCAATCTAGAGCTCCAAGGGGTGGATTTTAACGGTTAAGATCGGCTTTGAAGGGTTGGATTCAGTGGTAGGGAGGTGGGCCACACTAGCATCTCTCCTCTCCTTTAGAAATCCATGGACGATTGCTCTCTCTTGCTTGGGAAAATGGGAGAGAGAGAGAGAGAGAGAGAGAGAGAGAGAGATTGTAAGAGAGAGGGATGGGTGTGATGGGTGATGGGTGATGGATATGTACTTGACATGTATGGGTTGTAAGAGAGAGAGAAAGTTGACTTTAGGGGAGGGGTGGTTGTACTTGACATGATGTAGTGATTGATGAGATTGATTTGACATGTTCTCTCTTGGAATTGCAAACGCACGGCGTTTCCTCTAACTAAACGCGGGCCTACATCTCCCGGCCTGGGTATCGCCTTGGTGCGCGAAACGCGGCATCGGAACCACAGCAATGACGCGATCGCACGGGTACAAGTCTCGAGTCAAGCTGACTCTGAAATACGGGATGTGACTCAAGGTTGCGCGCAATTTCTATCTACGCATCGTGGGTCGCCGAAATTCGACCGGTAGGACCGCAGAAGCTTACGGAATAGTACGGGCTAGGATACGGGTCTTACAATGTATCTCTAGTTTAATATTTAAATTAGGTTTTAAAGTTTCCAGTGAGGCACTGGATTCACAAATTGACAATTCCTACCAGATTCCCCTGCTGCCCAAATAACTAGCCGCTATGAAGTTATTGCTTTTGATTTCAGGTACTAGTCTAATTGTTAATCTAAAAACTCAAACTTCTATAGATGATTGTTGGAGTACTTTTTTGTCCATCATCAAAAGCTTATGGGATTTGGCATCTATTAGCTATAGTAGTCAGTGGTTGTGATTGAGGAACTAGATTATAGCATTCCATGCATGTTGAAAGATGCAAAACTGAATCCCCAGTAGTTGATAAAATGATGAAGAGCCAATTAAGATGGTTGGAACGTGTGCTACGATAAGCAAGATGGCCCTAGTAAGCATGGGAACTATGATTGGGGTTTATTGGGCCTAAAAGGAGGATAAACTGGGAACTAAAGACTAGGGTCAAGGCAGTGAGAAGGGATATGAAAGTTTGTTTGCCGAGGGTAGGGCTTCAGGAATGACTGGTGAAACAAGATTCGGAAACCTAGACCAGATGGGACAATGTTGGTAGGAAAATAAAGGTGTAAGCGTCAATCTTAAGTTCTTTCTACAGGAAATAACAACATGCATGTTTATTCTCACATTCAGCATCTTTACTGAAAATTTTCCATGCTCTGACATAGCTCAGGACTATATAATTATTTTTGAATGCATTCTTTTGCTGCAATACCATTTCTAGTTCCTCCTACTTATGCCAGGCTATTCTCTTACTTATCATGTATTGTAGTGGTAAGCTGGTTGAGGATGTGAAGCATCCAACGCACATGTTTGTTTTGAGAATACACATGAAGCTCCATGCTAGTGGTTGGTCTCTAATCCTTTTCTCAAGGATGCGTGAGAAGCAGCAGAATGCCACCATGGACCATCTCATTTCTGCGGGATATAAAAGCTAGTGTTCTTTGATTATGAGGTAGTATGCCCTTCCACATATTTTGATGTGAAAAATTGCCCATTTATCTTTTAGGAGCGTTGCTAAGCACATAGGCATTTGCAATGAGTCTCATGTAGTCACTGCACATGTGCCAACATAGCACATAGGAGCGACATCCAATCCAATCCATCTATAGCACATTGGAACTCATGCTTTGTTCAGGTACGCAGGCAACTGGATCCTTACTCTTGTCAGGAGTTTCAACACCCGGTCAAGGGTTCGATTATCCACAGGTGGTGAAATTCCACTAGTGTGAGTGTGTGGGCGTGTGTGTGCGCGTGTAAAAAAAAAAAAGGTACGCAGGCAGTTGTCCTGGAATTTTGAAGGTGCATTTGGGTATTTAATTACTGTACGTAGCAATATGTGCTTCCAGATTTATACTCATCTACTGTTAATATTTTGGGCTTTTGCAACAGGAATAATCACTGCATCCTTTCATAGCAGCCATGTTTCTAGTCTGCTTTTCCAGTTGTTTTTTTATCCATGTTCACTCAACATTCATAGTGCCCAAGGTTCTGGTGAATTTCTGCTACCTTTATTGCCATTGCACCTAGCCTATATGTGCATCCAGATTCCTGTCTATTTGAGGACACCAATCTCTACGGTTACATAGCAGTGTTGTGGGTCTTTTTTAGGACACCAATCTCTGCGGTTACAGAGCAGTGTTGTGGGTCTTTTTTAGGACACCAATCTCTGCGCCATCCACACCAAGAGGGTCACCATCATGCCAAAGGGTCACAACAACAATGTAGATCCATGTAGGATACTGGATAAGCTAATGAATCCCATGTCATTCGACATCAGGTTACATGGATGCACATATCATTCTCTCAACTTGAAGAGCTTTTTATTTTATTTTACTTTATTATTCTCCAACACCTGATACTGAATATAACATTTTGCTCACTGGTGGGAGTCTTTGGAATGGCCAATCAAGTCATTGAGAACCATCCATTGTCATCTAACATTTAGCTTGCATCACTGATTGACTCCTCAAGGCCCTTAGTCAAAATATCATGGATGCTCATGGTTTCGCCATTTCACAGGGTGAACTGTTAAATATTTTTGTTACCAGGGAACTGGTATTATTTTCTTGAAAACTTGTTTGTTATTTCATGAATAGGAAAATATTAGGTGTTCTTTGGGTCTTTTTTAATACTTTCATTTGCTTTCTTGTACTAGCCAATGCATGGGAGGAGGATGATGAAATTGTTTTGGCCACTTGTCGAATTGAGAATCTTGAACTAGACGTGGTCAGTGGACCTGTGAATGAGAAGCTTAAAAACTTCATAAATGAGTTGTAACTTTTTTTTTCTTTGTTTTCTTTTTGAGCCAGATGAAATGTGATTCAACATGAAAATTGGTGTTGCTTCACAAAAGCAGCTATCAGCATCTACTGTAGATTTTTCCTTGGATTAATTGAGAAGCTTTTTAGGAGTCTAAAACTGAATTGAACTACGATTAGCATGAATTGTGAACAACTCATCTACTGATTATTTTTGGTTCTTTCATGGTTTTAAAGCAATATGCCACTGAATCTTTTATGCTTTTAGAGAACTAGGCTGTTATATCCATAACTTACTCTCTTTCTTAAAAAAAAAAAAAAAAGAAGATGAACACAAAGTGATGGCGAGGGGAACCTTTGCTAATATTTGCATTGTTAACAAGCTCTTGAAGGGAGAAGCCAAAGACAGTTCACATTCTAATAGGCGAGAAGCTCTATGTTTTTTATGCGGCGATGGTGAGTTCATTGACATCAAATTATGCTATTCTTTTCACTTAGCTACATTTTTTCTTCATTGCTTCCTTTGACTATTTACAATGACTGATCCCCTGAAACTGCTGTAGTTTACAAGTATTTTGCCTTGAAATTTGTTTTTAAGGGAAAAAATGGAAATAGATTCTTTTGGCAAGAAAAGGTTGTAGCATACAACCACCTATAGGTGATTGGTTCTCTTTAAAATTTAGTCCTATTAGGACCTCTATCTGTTACTTATGGTTTATGGATGGGTTCAAAAGATTTCTCTGGAAGGTAGATACATACAGAGAAGGCATGTGATTGCGTCCATTGGAATCTCCTTGATCACTTGCTTTGGAGGATGCGTTTTGGTGAAAGATTGCAAAAATGGATTACAACGTGCATTTCATTGTCATGTTTCTCTATTATGATCAACAAGAGCCATAAGAGAAGGGTTTTTTTTTTTTTAAATGCAGCAAGGGGATTGGCAAAGGGGACCCTGTCTCCCTTTCTCTTTACAATTATTGCCGACTCTCTAAGCAGAATATTGATGAAATCTTCATACGTTCTTTCTATTTTCTTCCTTTTCTACATAGAAGATAAAAATGGAAACCAACAACTTTTTTCAATTTGAAGACCCGGGTCCTTTTCTTTTCTATTCCTAGATTGATTTGGTAGTTTCTCTTTCCTTTTTTGTTTTTATTTATTTTTATTTTCTTCATGTATTGCAGCAGTTTTTCAGCATCAGGCCTCCTACTCTGGAAATCTTCCCTTCATGGCCAATGAGATACCAGCAGACTCAAAGGGTAGGTAGTTTCTCCTCTTTGATTCTCTCTCATGTGGTTTTCTTCTCTTTTGGTTAGAAAATCTTGAAATTGAAGGACCTTCTCCATGTTTTTCATGATTCTAAACTGGTTTTCAAGCACCTCATTTGAAATTGAGGGTGTGTGTGAAATAACTGGTGCAGGAAAATAGCGGAATGGGCAACCAAGAAGAAAAACTGACTGGATGGTCTTGTATTTAAAATAAGTGTAGCCCACCTAACTATTAGACCGGCTTGATCAATTTGAGGCAGGGTATCTTTGTGTTCCTACTTGAGAGGCAACCCATCTGTTTGATGCACATTTACACATTTACATGCAGCCCACTCTTGACTATCTTAGCCTAACCTTTAACATAAAGACATTTAGTAGGTGGGGCCTGTCTAATTATCATTTTAGATCACATCACTCTAGTGCAATTAGCCTTTGCCTTCACTGCTAGGGTCTTTGGTTACCTATACCTGAAGGAGGATTGAAGAGGTACTTGCATCATGCATGCCAATGAGGAACACCCATATGAGGTGTGGGGCATCGGTTAAGTGGTCATGAACATGTCGCATCTCAAAAATCATGCCTTTTCAACCTTAAGTGGGTGAAACTCACAATGAAAAGATGGTCAGTTGGAGAGTTGTTTTTTTTTTTTTTTCGAAAAGCCAGTTGGAAAGAAAATCACCAATGGCGTAGATTAAATTTATAGAGGTGACCCACATGATTAATGGACCGGCCTATATTGGGACCCACATGTTTTTTATTTTTTAAGTTTCACAAGTGCAGTTGTGGACCAATCAAGTACAACCTGTGCGTTACAGTTGTGGCCTGCAGTTTGGATTATGCAGACATGACAAATTTTCTCCTTTTGTTTTGATTTTGGCAATAGAACTTTGTCTGGCAGGCAATGTTCTAGTCCATTTTACTGCTAGCTGAAGTGACTTGGGAACACCTTATCTACTATTTTAGCTTTATTCTCTTTTAACAGATTAATCGATGAAGAGAAATTGGTGGATGCTCTTTTAATAGATAATAGGCTTTGCCATCCAACCAGTTTGAAGTAGTCAGATCACTGGATAACATTTGCTTTAACAGGCCATTAAATGGCCATCCACATAATTCTCAGTTTATCCATCTATCACAATTTGGACAGTTTGAATTAATTTGATGCCATTTCATAGTGCCAACCTATCTACCATTTCATAGTATCAAAACTTCGATTTTATCCACATTACAGAGTTCCCAGAAAAGGCACAAAATGGAGTCCCTTTGTTATGAAATCAGCAACTCTGTGATGAAATTCTACTGTAGAAATCTGACAACTTTACAATCAGCCAGAACCAATAGTAGATATCTTACATTATGGTTTCCTGATAAGAATAATGTGATTTAAACATTCTTCGACCACTAGCAAATTTCTCAAAAAAAAAGAGTCTAGATTCATCATGTTATTGTACATTTGCTATCTTTCATTGTACATTATGATTGACCAACACCTTTCTGTCCACTTCAGCAACATAACTCAATCATCTTATATCAAGAGGCGCAGTGTCATTTTCATCAAGGGGTACACTACAAGAAAACTGGTAGTCAGTAGCAGATAGCATGTCATATTTATTTATGCCATTTGATTCAGGTCAAATGATGTCTACAAGCACTAAAATTTATGCTAGATCCTTCACTTGAATTGCACAAGTATTGGTGGGCATGGCATTGTTCTTCTTGATTTGTAGATGAGGGGTTAAGGACATAAATTTTCTTTTATTAATGAAAGTAATTCTCTTTCATGGTAAGGGAGCTTTCTTGTTTCAAAGTTTGTCTAAGGATGTTCATGATGTTTGCTTACTTCATGATTTTGGAAATGCCTTGTATAGATTAGCTTATGTTTTTCTTTGGATTAATCAATATTTTGATGGAATGCAATAACCTTTTGTTAATTTATTTCCCTTGACCGTGAATTTCGTGTTTATCAGGGTTTCAAGTTGTTCCTAAAATTGTCCCATAATCTGACCGCTGGCAACATTAAGAACAGTCTAAAACTGTTTCTAAAATTTTGTTCCCGACTGTTGGCACTAGAACGGTTTAAAACCGCTCCTAAAATTCCGTTTCTAAAATTTGAAACAATACCCAAAACGGTTCTGAACCGTTCCTGTTTTTTTGCGACGCCTCATTTAGGAACGGTTTTAAACCGTTCCTAAATGACGATTTTGGTCTAGTGATTCATCTAAATACAAAGGATTCTTGGACCGTTAATGATCTTCTTTGAAATAATTCCCATTCAAATTCATGATTTTTTATTCAATTAAGATGTAGGATCGACTATCATAGAAATAATTGCTAAATTTCCTCTAAATTAGGACCACAAATCTTTATAACCACTGATGATCAGATTTAAATGCATTCTTACAGTATGGGCCATCAAAGCTTTGAATCCAAAATTATAAGACCTAAAATCTATCAGTATGGGCCACCAGAGCTTTGAATCTGCTTGATCTATGGCCAAAGGTCCTTATTGGATCCATAAAACAGGGTGGACAGAGTGGATTGGTTGAATACATCTCTGTGGGCCCACATTTAAGGTGCGTGTGCATGACCTGCAAACACCCGTAGTACACTAGATCGAAAGTCAGGTCAAATCAGGTTTGACCCAACATTTCTGAAGAAGGTGACCTTCTTCACTTTCATTTCCCGCTAGTGATGAATAAAACTCGTCCGTTTGAATTTGGGCCCACTAGATGCGATCCTTTGAATGGTCTAAACCATCCAACGTGTTTGGCCGACCTTCGCACGTTAACTCCCATGTGCAAATGCACAATCATGGGCATAACAGCGCTGCATGTGGTGGGTTGCCGAAAATGAAAATCCCACTTTTCTCCTTGTCATGTCGGCGATCCATCCGCATGCCTCTCCCTTCATCTTAACCTTTCATTGTATCAAATTTGACGCAGGGGAGGACGTGAGGTCGAGCACCGTCTTCCTCAAGAGGATAACTATTCCGAATCCACGGAACTTCTCTGGACTCCTCACAGAGACTTTCTCGAATCCACGAGAAAAGAGAGCAGAAAATAGAAATAAATTCTAATAAATTTGAAATAGATTAATGAATGCATAAAAATGAGTTCACAACCCTTTAAATAAGGGTACTAAGCAATGGGAAAGAAATCATAATCAAACTACAACTAAAACTCCTAGAATTCGTGACTTACTATAAATAGTAAACTTACTATTTATAGACGGTCGTGATGTCTACTAGTGCGCATGGTTTTCGGCCAAAAATAGTAAGTGTCCTATTTGGCTTCACCAAACCGTTCCCCTAATTATTCTAAGCTCTTTTCACGTTGGACGCAACTCCTAAAGCCCAACGGATGAAGAGTTATAGTCAAACTAAAACTTACTATTTATAGTAAAAACGAAATTAAAACAGGGAAACGACCATCGAATCAGGGGTTTCTCGCAATTCTGAGTGTCGTAACCTAGCATAGATAGGTTGGTTGGCTAAAGTAGCTTGTTCTACCCCAAAATCATATATTTTACGTTGGCTAACTCATCCCGGATTGCGAGATACGCTTGATTGAAGGTCTGATGGTCCAGATCACTTCTGTTGCCGACCGGGCCTTTTCTGATCCATCTTTGCCATGTAATTGTCCGCGACCCACTCTACATCAGTCTCCTCCACTTCAAAAGAACTCGTCCTCGAGTTATCATTATGCGCTGGTTCATGATACTCGGTCAGGTCCGCGACATTAAAAGTCCGTGAGATCGCCATATTATCTAGAAGATCAACAACATAAGCGTTGTCATTGATCTTTCGGATGATTGTTACTGGTCCAATCTTTTTATTCTTCAACTTGTTATATGTTGCGGTCAGAAATCTTTCTTTGCGCAGATGGACCATTACTTGGTCGCCCACCTCGAACACTTTCTGTCGCCGATGCTTGTACGCTTGCTCCTTGTACTTTTCGTTCGAGGCATGTAACTTATTCTGTACCTCCGCATGAATGCCCATGATTTTGTCTGCCATATGTTCTGCTGCAATACTCATGCCTGGGAGCTTGGGCAGAGGGACCAAGTCTAGTGTGTGGCGAGGTACTCGTCCGTAAATAACCTGGAACGGGGATTTCCCTGTCGAACGGTTCACCATGTTATTGAATACAAACTCTGCTTGAGACAAGGCCAAATCCCGCTGCTTCAGTTTTTCTCTTGAAATACATCGAAGGAGGTTTCCCAATGTGTGATTCACAACCTCAGTTTAACCGTCAGTCTGTGGCTGGTATGCGCTGCTGAACTGAAGGCATGTATCGAATCGAGTCCACAAAGTCCACCAAAAGTGGCGTATGAACTTCGTGTCATGGTCGGAAGTAATAGTCTTGGAAACCCCGTGTAGCCGCACAATTTCTCTGAAGAATAGATTCGCCACTGTGTTGCATCGAGATTCTTCTTGCATGGAATAAAGTGCGCCATCTTGAAAAAACGATCTACTACCACGAACACCGAATCCATGCCGCGTTGTGTTCGTGGGAGACCAAGCACAAAGTCCATAGATAAATCCTCCCAAGGGCAGTCAGGCACGGGTAATGGGGTGTAGAGGCCCATATTATGAGATTGTCCCTTAGAAGTCTGACAAATATAACAGCGTTGGACTGCCTTTCCCACATCACGTACTGTAACGCCCTGAAAATCGGGGGGTCGAGCATAAATTCAACTCTCGAGTTCCAGAACATCACTTATGCAACAAAAAGAATGATGATTGAATGTTGACTGTATTCGTGCATTGAACATGAGTGAGATTAAGCCAAAACAGCATATCATACTCCAGAGACAGTTAAATTTGCAAGCGGAAGACTGTGATAGATAGATAAAATATATAAACTATGATGAGGCTCCAGAGTGTGATAACATTTCCAGGTTAAATAATTTCAAGTACAGTTCTAAAATATACCAAATGTGAGGAAATGTAATGTCTCCTATCCCAAGTACCATAGCCCCGTCAATACAATATCAGGTCTTCATTGACCCGCCAGGGAGATACAGATAGGAGAACTCCTCCTATCATCATAGAAGTAGTCCGGCTCTGCTTCACAAGCATCGCCATCACCTGAAACTCAACAAATCTGGTTGGTGTGCACAACACCGTCCCGTAACGTGGGAGTGAGTGATCAACTCAGTGGAACAGTAAAGCATAGGTTAACATGTTATCAACTCAGTCAAGCAATAATGATAAAGCAGTACAATCAAACAATTCTAACTACTCTTATTAATGCAAGTATGAATGACATGATGTATGCCCTTGCCAAACCACCCTCATGCGACATCATCTTACGTTCGCGAATGCATAACTCCCTCAGTGCTCCACATCTACAAGGGACATGCGGTGCAATGATGCGCGTGATTTTCGAGTTGTTATTAGTCCGTTTCAACCAGCAATATTGGGAAACTAAGGTACCTCCCTTGTATCATTCCCAAACATGATCCATTCTAGGGTCGTCAGTCCTAGTTAATATCAGACGACGGTGTATTTTCTAGGTCACTGCAAAGGCTGCCAGGGCTGTTACGCACAAAGGTTGCACTGCTCCCCCATCACCTCTTTAACGATTCATCACTATACAGAAACAGGCCTAGTTCATACTCTATACACCGCGGTAAAACTGTAAGGCTCACCGCGATTCCAGAGTATGCTCGAGGTCACTACAAAGGGCTGTCAGGGCTGTTGCTCGCATTCGTTGCACCGCTCCCCCATCACCTTATCAATGTAAGCCGACAGCACTAATATAGTGTCCCATACCACCATAATCGGCTCACGAGTTTGGTTGCTCACTGGTCACTACGGGGAGGCATGTGGCCCCAGCGTAGGCCGACAGCTCGACCACGGTGTCCCATAACACCATGTCCGGCTCATGAGTCTTAGCAGATCGAGGTACCATGGTTAAAAGGGATTCCACTAGTAAGTTTGGTACCCTAGGTTCAAGTAGTAGCGTCCAAACATGGTGAACATACATAAGACAGATCGGGTTACTTGACGAGCTCGGCTAGCTCGAGCGCACAACAAGTTGAACGACATGAAGTGCATAAGCACTTCGCGTGGCCAACCACTATCGTCAACCGAAGTACGACTTGGGTTTGTCGAACACATCTCACATGGCAAATGAATCACAGCCACGAATGCAATTCTGGTACCGATTGTCTGGACTATAATCATAGCCCCAAACACAATCAAGTGCAGATAGATAAAGCAGTAGTGAATCAAGATTCAACTCATACAATCAAGGTCTGGTATTATCCGTTTAGGGCTGCCAGGGCTGTTGCACGCACTCGTTGCTCCACTCCCCCATCACCCATGACGGATCATACAACGTAAATACAAATTTAAACATATGCATTACATAGTTAAAATCATAAAGCAGTTGAGCATGTTATGAATCACAACACAAGCATGAGTTTGTACAAGTTCACTTCCTAATCACACAACTATCCAAGGAGATCATACAAATAGTTAAAAGAGGTTGAGAATCATATCTCAACACCCTTTTACATTATATTTTGCTAACTACTACTTGAGACATTTCAAGAAACACTTAAACAAACATACATCAACATACATGACATATGTCGATCACATAGGCATTAGGACAAATCCTTTCACTAGGGAGTTGCCGCAATCATAACACGCGTACACCCACGATGGATAGTCATGGCAAGAAGGAATCCAAGTTCCATATTCATTCAGCCATTTCCACAAACACTTGGGCCACACATTTTAGCATATATAGTATATATTGGCCGTGGCGTGATTTAGGACAAATCCTTTCGTCAAAGGGGTATCGCCAATACAACAATCATGAATCCATGACAATTAGTTATGGCGAGTACGAATGAGAATTCTATACTCATTCAGTCATTTTCACAAACACTTAGAATACACTATTACAACATACATGATGTATGTTAGCAAAACATGTATTAGGGCTATCCTTTAGCCAAGCGAGTATTTTATCCATGTATAATATATTACTACAACAAATAATCGTGATAAATACATCTCCAAAATTTATACGTATACAGTATTTTCTAGAATACGCAATTTCAACATACGTAGTGTATATAAGTAAAACATGTATTTAGGCGAATCCTTTTGCCAAATAAGTATTTTATCCATATATCGTATATCCATATAACAAATAAACATGTCAAATATATTTCCAAAAAATATACGTATACCGTACTTTCTACAAATACCTAGAGTATGTAGAATTTCATATTTTTCATCTTTAATCGAAACGGAAAACAGACAGCACTTTGTTCATGTGCAATTGCATGCAGATCATGAATCTATCATTATCTGACATTGAAAGCGTTGAAAACCATAACCTATACACCTAAAGTCCGCACATTTTGTCGTAGAATCGTAACGGAGTCGATAGGTTTGCTAAGCTTCCGTATTCGGCAGTTTGGCAACCTATAGAACGAAATAGGTTAGCTATTTCACAACCTACAACAGTCTAAACCCCAAAATAGATTAGGGTTAGGGTTTCTTACCTAGAAATGACGCCGGAAACGTCGGGAAAGCGATGAGAATCAGGCAGTGGAGCTCGTACAGCGGCAAGGAAGAGTGGCAGGGAGATTCTCCCACTGCTCCCACACTTTCTCTCTCTTTTCTCTCTCTCAATCTCAAATTCGTATGGCTGCCATGAGAGAGGGTTTAAGGTCCTTATATAGCCTAAAAATTCACTGAAATAGACTTATGTTCAAAGTATACTTACATTATAATCAAATCGGCATTGTTTTAGCTCAAAAGAGGGTTTCTGGCGGGCCTCCTTGAGTCAAAGGTCGGACTTAAGCTCACTAACGCTGGATCTACATTCTATTAAGTTTTCGTTTCAGTGGGATTTCCAGATCACGCGTGGCGGACCAGTTTCAGTTCAACGGTCAGCGGATCTCGATCGGAGATTCCGAGTACATGTAAATGTGTATGAAATTTCTCCTGATCCGAGGGTGTAATTTGGTCTGATTCTGACGGTCTGGTTGCTTAATACTGATCCGCAAGTGAGTGGTGCCAGATTACTATTCAAGATATTTTATTTTGAATTAATTTCACATTTCTCACACTCTTCACTCCGAGCTCAAGCGAATAGCGCTGGGACATTATCTGGATTTGATTTCCGAGATGGTTGTCAAGCCCAGCGAGGCGGTCCTAGTTCCTTAACTTCGTGTTAATCGGACTTCCGACGTGCGGTCCAGATCTGATACGGAGTTTCGAGATGCTCCCGTGAGCAGCCGGGTAATGAGATTGATCCTAGGTTTTAGGGTAACCTAGCGTCAATGATTCTGCAAGTTTTGGGTCTTGCAGATCGTATTTAAAGTGATTGGTGCTAATTTCACAGGTACTCTAGTTTAGCACTAGCTAATTCTCACCTAATTTCTAAAGGAATTAGTCCTATATGATTTCTGTCTGGGGTGGTACCTGGGCCTTTGTAGTTTGTATATAAAGTGATCCAAGTTATACTACGTAGCTAGTTTAGGATAGTGTCTAGGATGAAAGTGCTTAGAAAAATTGAAAGAATAAGGTAGTGAAGGGTGAGATTTGTGAAGGAAATGGGTTTAGAAGCGATTTTAGACTGTGGGGTTCAGTTCTAACGAATTAATAAGATGTTAGGAGCAACCCATTGCCTAACGACGTCTAATCCCAGGTTGGCAAAAATCCGGGATGTTACACTCCTGCGGCTTCGTCAGTCCACTGAAACTGCCCTTTCTTCATGCAATCTGTGATCGGTGACACAATGGTGCTGAAAGTTTTCACGAACCGACGATAGAATATCACTAGTCCATGGAAACTTCGTACTTCGTGAATATTTTTGGGAACCGGCCATTCTCTGATTGTCTTCACCTTTTCCTCATCCACTCGAATGCCCGTGGATGTAACCACAAAACCCAGAAACAATAGGTTATCAGTCATGAAGCTACATTTTTTTAAATTGAGGTACAGTTTATTTTTAGTGAGCACTTGAAGGACCTTCTTGAGGTGCTCCATATGGGTGGTTTTGTCTTGACTATATATCAAAATATCATCAAAATAAACCACAACAAACCGTCCAATGAAAGGTTTCAGAACTTGATTCATCAACCTCATGAATGTGCTAGGCGCATTAGAAAGACCGAAAGGCATGACCATCCATTCGTACAATCCTTCCTTGGTCTTAAAGGCTGTTTTTCACTCATCACCCGGCCGTATTCGAATCTGATGGTAGCCGCTCTTTAAGTCTAATTTAGAGAATATTTTTGCGCCCTCTAACATATCCAACATATCATCCAACTGTGGTATAGGAAACCTGTATTTTATGGTGATCTTGTTGATGGCCCGGCTGTCGACACACATGCGATAACTCCCATCCTTCTTTGGAGTTAGCAGAGCTAGTACAACACATGGGCTCATACTTTCTCGAATAAGACCCTTATGGATCAGTTCCTCCACTTGACCCTGCAGAATCTTGCACTCATTCGGGCTCATTCGATAATGAGGACGATTAGGTAAACAGGACCCAGGGACAAAGTTGATATGGTGTTGGATATCTCGCATAGGGGGTAACCCATCGGGAAGGTCCTCGGGCCAGATTTCTTGGAATTCATGTAACAAGGGCCTTGGTCTTTCAGGGATGATGGTAGGCTCGAGTTCTTCCCCTTTCACAATTAATGCATAAGTCTGTCTTGTTTCTTTGGATTCTTGCACGAAGTCCCAAATGGTTAAGAGGAAATGACCCTCTACTTTAGAAGTTTCAGGTGGTCCTTCTGGATCCATAAGGGCCAATATGGTCTTCCGGCTGTCCTTAACAAAGATATATATGTTATCTCGCCCTTTATGAGTGGTGTCACGATCAGATTGCCAGGGTCGACCGAGTAGTATGTGACATGCTTCCATATCAACCACATCGCATACTACTTCATCCCTATAATGTTTGCCAATTGAAAAAGATATGGTGCACCGTTCAGTTACCTTTGTTTCGCTGACCTTCTTGATCCAACCGATTGTATATGGAGAGGGATGACGCTCTGTTTTCAATTGCAATTTTTCCACCATGCCCCTGGAGACGATGTTCTCGCTACTTCCACTGTTAATGATCACGTCACAAACTTTTCGATTCACTGTACACCTAGTGCGGAAGATGTTATGCCGCTGTGGATGCACTTCTGTTCTTGGCGTATATAATAGCCGCCTCACGACGAGCGACTCGTTGTGATCTTGCTGAACCCAATCTGAATCATCCACCTCTTCCTCGGCGGTATGCTCCTATTCTTCAATATCTAGATCTTCATAAGCGTTATCAACACTACCATCATTAATGGCGAGGTTTGCCACTTTTCACTGGGGACAAGTATTTGATAGGTGGTCAGGCTGGCCACAACGATAGCAGCTGTCGGGCCTTGGCCGAGCATAAGGGTTCAGAATTCTACTTGGACCAGCAGTAGTCGAGACGCCCCTTTGGGGTCTAACTTGCCCGCTTCCTTGATCTCGGTTCTCAGACGTAGGAGGTTGAGTGCGTGCTCCTACGGGCTCCTTCCCCTTGGGCTGTGGAGCTCCCTGAGGTGGACCTGCCGCAGTAATCCTTGCAGTAGGATAGGTCCGTGTGTTAGGACGTTCAAGTTGCGCTTCTGCCCGAGTAGCCAACTTGACCGCATCATTCATCGTCCAGACAGACTGCATCTGGACCCGATCCTAAATCGTCATACGCAATCCACCGTTGAATCGGGCGACTTGCTGCGATTCAGTCTTGACCAAATCGTTACACGCCGCTAGGCGGTAAAATTCTTCTGCGTACTCTCTCACCGACCGACTACCCTGTCGACAATTTTGGTATTGTTGGAATAATACCTGATCGTAATCGCTCGGGAGGAATCAGGCGCGTAGTAGCTGCTTCATCCGCTGCCATGTGTGGATTGGTGCTTTCATCTGCTTGGTTCGTGCAAGTTGTAGTTGTTCCTACCAAGCTAACGCTCCTCCTTTCAACATGTAGGCCACCAGCTTGACCTTCTTTTCTTCAGGGATGTCCATATAGTCAAAAAATCGCTCAACTTCAGAAAGCCAATCGAGAAAATCCTCAATGTGTAGTTGGCCATTGAAGTTAGGAATATCAACCCGTATCTTGAATTCTCGATCTACTCGATCGCTGTATGGTCTGGGGTGTTGGAAGATTATGTCATCAATCTCCTCCTCACTGGAGCCCCCGTCCTCAGGCATGACCCTTGGATGCACTGCCGGTATTATCCTGCGATCAAGTCGATTACGAGTCTAGCAATTGGCGGCGAAGGATTACCACCAGGAACACGGAGTTGTCGTAGGGTTTCTGCCAAGAGATTCGCTATATGGTCCATGGAAGCCTGCAACCCTTGCCTGGCTTGCCGATTCTCTTGCTGTGCTGCTTGGAAAGTTGCTGCCGTTAAAAGGCAAATTCCCTGGAGCACCCTATGGGATTGTTGCCCGACCCGTCGTTAGAAGTCATCGATCCGAGGAGAAACCTGGCCCTGATACCAAACTGACGCAGGGGAGGACATGAGGTCGAGCACTGTCTTCCTCAAGAGGATAACTATTCTGAATCCACGGAACTTCTCTGGACTCCTCACAGAGACTTTCTCGAATCCACGAGAAAAGAGAGTAGAAAATAAAAATAAATTCTAATAAATTTAAAATAGATTAATGAATGCATAAAAATGAGTTCACAACCCTTTAAATAAGGGTACTAAGCAATGGGAAAGAAATCATAATCAAACTACAACTAAAACTCCTAGAATTCGCGACTTACTATAAATACTAAACTTACTATTTATAGACTGTCGTGATGTCTACTAGTGTGCAAGGTTTTCGGCAAAAAATAGTAAGTGTCCTATTTGGCTTCACCAAACCGTTCCCCTAATTATTCTAAGCTCTTTTCACGTTGGGCGCAACTCCTAAAGCCCAACGGATGAAGAGTTATAGTCAAACTAAAACTTACTATTTATAGTCAAAACGAAATTGAAACAGGGAAACGACCGTCGAATCAGGGGTTTCTCACAATTTCGAGCGTCGTAACCCAGCATAGATGGGTTGGTTGGCTAAAGTAGCTCGTTCTACCCCAAAATCATATGTTTTACATCGGCTAACTCATCCTGGATTGCGAGATACGCCTGATTGAAGGTCTGATGGTCCAGATCACTTCTGTCACCGACCGAGCCTTTTCTGATCCATCTTTGCCATGTAATTGTCTGCGACCCGCTCTACATCAAAATCCCATCCCTCTATGTTAGGGCTTCCTTTCGTAGCTAGAAATGCGAAAATAATCTTGCCTTGTTGCGAGTGGTTGTGTGCTAATGCGATCTCAACCACTTGTTTCCCTTCTAGAAGGCTCTCTAATGCATCCTAGACATTAAACCTAGGGCTTTTCTTAGCCTCATCCATTGTAGCAATGAGTTCTCACGAGAGAACTTATTATCTTGAGAAAACTGTCTGTGGATTATCATCATGTGCACCACCGAGAAATTAGGATTTTTCGTCTAAGATATTGGTCCCACAGTGATCTTTGAACCTATCCACACCATCCATGCATTGTTGATTGCCGGATCAACCATTGACTAATGATCCACCATTAACAGAGACCCGTCTCCTCTAAGTTGATCCCATCTCAAGATCAAAGTCGTTCATTTGATAGGCCTCGCTCTCAAAAATCCATATATAATGTTTAATTTTACCCATGAAAAAAGAATATGAGGATATCACCTCATTCTCATCTTAAACAAACCGTTAAGACATTTAATTCCTAACTAATCAGACGATTAGTTGCACTTGAAAACTCTAAAATCAATTTAGGGGAGCCTATAAAAGGATACTTTTCAAGGCATGCATTTTCAAAAATAGAAAAGTAAAATGGGAGAGATAGAATGCCGTTTTCCCTGCTACCCTGAGTCAGGTCGATTCAATTCGATTCATGCGCTAAGGACCAAATCACGGGCCGTGTCTAAGTGCGTTTGGTCCAAATCTAGACCCTGTTTGGTCATGAGAGAGAGAGAGAGAAGTAGAGAAAGAAAGAGAACGGAGAGAGAGGGAGCCCTGTCTCTCCCACGGTCGCACTACATTGGGTTAAGTAAACGAGTTGAGGCAGCAGGTTTTGCTCGAATTTTCATAAAACGAGTAATATACTCAAGTTTCGAGAACCAAGGCGTTACATAAATCTATCTGAAACAAGGTTTGTCGATGCCATTGACATATCGCTGGATGCCGTCAAGAAAATTTGAAAAAATCTCAGTTGCTCGTTGGACCATTTAGGAGATGCTACTCGATGCCATCGAAGGTGGTTTCAATGTCATCAAATGGTCTTCGACGACTGTCGATACCATTGAAGGTCCCATCTATGACGCGCGTGAAACTGTGTAAGTGCGCGATTTGTTTCCTATTCCAGTTGTGATAGTATATTTATCGAGTGTAATGGGATTGGGTTTTGGGAAGGGTTTTTTAAGTTGTTCCTTAGGGTTTAACCTCAAATCTAGGGTTTTCAACAAGGTTTTTGGTATTATTTGGATTAGTAAGTCCATTCACTCTTGTAATATTGTTTTCATTGTGGATTGCTTGTCGCTTTGTGTTATGTTGTTTTCTCCCACGAGGGTTCTTTCATGCAAAACTTGCATGTTCTCTATGTGTTTACTTTGTGTTTGATTTCATCTTATTTGATTGAAATTGGGTTTGCTTTCGCACAATCCCTAATAGGTGGTATCGGAGCTAATGTTGGGGTTTCGAGTTCTAATATGAAACGTGTCGATGAAAGGGTCTAATGTGAAGTACGAAACGGAGAAGTTCATCGGTAGAAATAATTTTAAACTATGGAAGGTAAATGTCACGCCCCAAACCCGAAAATCGGATTCACAGGAATTTCGATCACCGAATCTGGTGCCGACAGCCTCCGTAGTACCCCATTCTCGGCTCCTAGCGTCCAAACACCAGATTTCGATCCTAGGATCCTACAAGGAAGATTTTTTTTTTCTTTTTTTTTGCACATTTAACTCGTAATAAGCATAACCACAAGATTACCCAAATCATAAAGGCAACATTATCATCACATATCCATTAATATAATCATTTGAATACAATGCAGGAAGGAAAATACATATATCAAAAATCAAAGCTCCAGAAGACCGCTGCACGCTCCAAACTCAACACCGCTGCAACCTAACATCACCTGCACGCATCTATCGTGCATAAGCTTATAGAAAGCTTAGAGAGTGGTGTAAGTGTGTGCACAAGGTAAGTGCCAAGTATTCAATACAATGTCATCATCATACAATACCGAAATTACAGATAATCCATAAATAGTACATTATCGGAATAAGCAGAAATACTGACAAGATCATGAATTATCATAGTGCGCAGAAATACTGATAAGATCATAAATCATACGATAACAGAATAAGCGGAAGTATGGACAAGTCCATAAGTCAAACAATATCAGAATACGCAATATGGAACAGCTGTGCAATAAAGAGTCATAAAGAGCCAAATATCAGCTGCTGAAGATGCGATGCAATTATACAAATCCTTCTAAGTCTGTCTAGGCCATATAAGTACAGAAACATAGCAACCCAAAATGTCATATACCTGCGGATGTAATGCAATATGCGATGCGAATGAAATGACCATGCTGAAGTGTGAAGTCAGGATGATGGTACGTAGTATCACAAGCTATAGGGTCTATCACAAAGAACTTCTATCCAAACCAGTCCCATACCTAAATTTGGATAGTCAGACTCAATGTGGTAAACTCCTGATCTCGGTTAGTCGCGCGCCCAACCGAAATCCTTGCCATGGGAAGGTACACAACAATTAGTTGCGCACCACTAGCCCAAGTGGATAGTGAATGAAATGAATGTATGAGTATGCAAATCCTCCTCAATAAGTCCACATATCAGTACGGTTCCTCTCTGGGATCATCACCGGGGTTTATTACACTCTAAACCAGATTGCCGCCTCATCGCGCGCAACAAGGTGAGTGGACGAGACCTCACTATCTGCCTGCCAATATCAGGCCCGGCTCGTCGATAGCAGACCCATTCCTCGAGCTGGTCAGACTCAGTCTAGCATTGCCCCCTCCTCTCGGGCAGGTAAGGCCGTACCCCCTTCCAACCGACCACGACACAGTGGGAGACGCGGCCTAACGGTATGAGGCCCTCATGCGCTCATACATCCACTCGATCTAGACGTTGGAGCAACCTCTGGAACCAAGAGGGTTTAGGGACTTTCACCCAAGGATATCTATAGCACCCCATGTAGAACAGATTTTCGGTGTCCCATCAGGCCATCCACGAAATAACTGTGGAGGCTACGACCCCGATGTCGCTAGGGCGTACAGTAATCATAATACACAATGCAAGATACATGAGTCAAACAATCCAGTCATGCATCAATCCTGTGCATGTCATGCTCTCATATGGGGCAACTCCACCTATCAGGGAGCCCTATGAACAACCTGCCCTATGGCATATGCAATGGTCAATCACATCTCATAACAAACATACGGATGATGCGCATGGGCATGTATTATGATGCTATGCAGTCACATACTCATAATCGGTATCAATAACCGGTATCAATAATCAGCCTCGACAATGTGGACATTTAACCAACATTGCCCCCAAGGAATGGCTCACACAAAGCCAAACATATAATGGGCCCATGGCCTCACACAAAGGCCTAATATACAACACAATGGGCCTTACTTAAGGGCCATATATACACAATGGGTGGGCCCTGCCCATGGGCTTTAAATACATGACATGTGGACCTTACACATGGGTCTCGAATACATCAAATGGGTCATGCATCATGGGTCTAATACATATCACAATGGGCCTTGCCCATAGGCTACGAATACATCACAGTGGGCCCCAACTACGGATCGCATATACATCATATAGGTCGCGACAATCGGTCTCGGCCTCAACAATCGAATTGACACTCGAAATCGACCTCGATACGCGGCCTCAACAATTGGAATCAGCCTCGATACTTGGTTTCGACAATCAGAATCGACCTAGATACTCGGTCTTCGACATATCAGACTCGGCCTCAATACTTAGCCTCAACAATCAGAATCGACATATACAATCGGCCTCGACAAATCGAAATCATCGGAATTGGCCTTGATACTCGAAATTGGTCGATAATCGGAATCGGCTAATCGGTAACGTCAATCGGAATCGGCAATCGGTCACGACAATCGCACCGATCGACAATCAGAATCGACAAATCGGTCACGTCAATCGGAATCGGCAAGCGGTCAAGATAATCAGAATCAGCAAATCGGTCACGACATTAGCACCGATCGATAGTCGGAATTGGCAAATCGGTCACGTCAATCAGAATCGGCAATTGGTCAAGGCAATCAGAATCGATCGATAATCAGCATCGGCAAATCAGTCACGTCAATCGGAGTCGGTAATCAGTCAGGGTAATCAGAATCAGCAAATCGGTCACGACAATCATACCGATCGATAGTCGGAATCGGTAAATCAGTCACGTCAATCAAAATCGGCAATCGATCAAGGTGATCAGAATCGATCGATAATCAGAAATGGCAAATCGGTCATGTCAATCGGAATCGGCAATCGGTCACGACAATCGCACTGATCGACAGTCAGAATCGACAAATCGGTCACGTTAATCGAAATCGATAATCGGTCAAGGTAATCAGAATCAGTAAATCGGTCACGACAATCACACCGATCGACAGTCAGAATCGACAAATCAGTCACGTTAATCGAAATCGATAATCGGTCAAGGTAATCAGAATCAGCAAATCGGTCACGACAATCGCATCGATCGATAGTCGAAATCGGTAAATCGGTCACGTTAATCGAAATCGGTAATCGGTCAAGGAAATCAGAATCAGCAAATCGGTCACGACAATCGCACTGATCGACAGTCAGAATCGACAAATCGGTCAAGTTAATTAAAATCGATAATCGGTCAAGGTAATCAGAATCAGCAAATCGGTCACGACAATCGCACCGATCGATAGTCGGAATCGGTAAATCAGTCATGTCAATCAAAATCAATAGTCGACCTAACCAAAAGCCTAAGGGAAGGTCACATGAGGACCTTCAACCGTCATTGCACATCAATGTGGACATATAACCAACATTGTTCCCAAGGAGTGACCCATACAACGTAGCGGGTCATACATACTCGCATTGGGCCTCAAATACAGCAAGTGGATCGCGTCACGGGCCGCACCAATGGGCTTCATATATATTAATTGGGCTGCATCAATGGGCTGCACTAATGGGCCGCTAATACATCACAATGAGCCTCTCTCATGGGCCTCGAATACATCACATTGGGCCTCATATAAAAATGGGTCGAATCAAATGAGCCAATCAAATGAGCCGAATCAATGAGCCAATCAAATGGGCCGATTCAAATGGGCCCAATCAATGGGCTACGCCATGCATCCATTGCTAGGGATCATCATAGTGCACAAAAGTGAATCCTATCCAAAGGTTCATCTGGACCATACCACAAATGACAATGATGACAATGAATTTTTCACCGTTAAATTTCAATGGGCCCACCATAGCATTTATTTTCCATCTGGTCTGTGCATAAGGTCACAAAGATCTGGATATAGAGGAGAAACAAATATTATATTGATTCAAACTGTTGTGACCCAAAGGGGTTTCAATGGTGGGCTTTCATTCCACTGTTTTGTTTTCTGCAATGTGGTCCACTTGATATTAGATTTGTCTTACTTTAGTCTCAAACCGTGAGACGAGGTGGCCCAAAATAGGTGGATGGTCTGGATGTGAAAACACCCATCAGCGTGGGGCCACTGGAACGCCAGATGGATGGGTGGCGTGGTAGATCAATACATCAAGGTGGGGCGCATGGCGCACAACAGACGGATGGACGGCTTGGATATAGGATGCATGCATCATAGAGGCCCACCGTCCTATCCTATAGACGGTGTGGATAAGACCCATACATCACGTATGGTCCACACGTGTGGACCCCTGACCATCCAGCAATGGTGGGTCCCACCAGATAGATGGACGGCAGGGATCAATACGTACGTCTACATGGGTCCCACCTGTACGGACAGTGTGGATGATACCAATACATCATGGAAAAATGGACGATGTGGATTTGCACATCAAAACAAGGTGAGGTATCCACGTGGGGACCGCCAGTTATGCAAGTATAGTATATTATATATATAAATTAATCGTCCAGGTGTTGGCGTGCTCCACCTGAGATTTTAAATCTGCTTTGGATGAACGGTGAGGAATACAGCATCTTCATCATGAGGCTGCAGGTCCTACGATTTAGACGGTCCAGATAACCTGCGTCATCAAGGCAGGCCCCACGCTAGCAAAATAGACGGACAGAGTAGGTATAAAAACACTTATATCATGGTATGGCCACCGTCCAGATCTGCTGGACGGTGCAGATGTTATAAATACCTCAAGGTGGCCCCACATCAGCGTGGCCCACTCGTGTAGGACCAAACTGATATTGTATTTTCCTTCGTGCGGTCCAGCAGCTGGACGTTGTGAATACAACACCAGCGTCAACGAGGGGGGCCATGTACACGTGGCCACCAGCCACGCACATCAAGGTGACCCCATGTATGGATGCCATGGATATAATACATACATCATGATGGGGGTGCATCAGGGTGGGCCACACGTATCGAAAGAGAGAGAGAGAGAAAGAGAGAGATGATCGTGGGAGGGGAGGGACATGAATACATCAAGATGGGTCCCACGTATGTGGGCCCTCAAATCACAAATCAAGTAATAAAATCACCCACCTTATGATCTTCTTGGTCCTCTACTTCCATCAACGCATCCTAAAGCTCCGAGGGACGCATTTCAACGGTGGAGATGATCATTGGAGGGTGGAGATGGGAGGTAGGAAGGTGGGCCACACTTGCTCTCTATGGAAGTCATGGACGATTGCTCCATGGGAGTTGCTTGAGAAGAAAAAAATAAGAGAGATATGAGAGAGTGATGGGAGAGAAGTAATGGTGAGCGATGTAAGCATGTACTTTGTTGTAAGAAAATGTTGACTTTAAGGGAAAGGTGGTTGTACTTGGGGATGTGTGTGAGTGATGGGAGTGATGGGTACTTGATTGATGTGATTGATAAGATTGATGGGACATTCTCTTGGGATTTGCAATGCGCGGTGTTTTCCTCGAACTGAACGCGGGCCGATATCTTCTAGCCTGGGTATCGGGTCGATGCGTGAGTCGCGGTGTTGGAAACGCAGTGACGGCGCGGTCGCCGAGGTATAGGTTTCGGGTCGAGCCGACTTTGGCATGCAAGTCTCGTCTTAGGATCGTGCGCAACGTTAGCTTTAGGCCGAGGATTGCCGGAATTCGACTAGAAGGATCGCGGAAGCCTTCGAAACAGTACGAACTAGGATACGGGTCTTACAGTAAAGATGAGAGGCATTTTAGTTCAATAAGGATTATAACACGCTCTCATTAATAAGATGAAATGTCTTGCATCTATGAGTGATAAAATGTAAGATGAACTTGATAAGAGGGCTACAACCTTGATCCAATTATGCCTATCGATCAACGTTCTCTACAATGTCTTGGATAAAAAAACCGTCGTAGGGATATGGACGAAACTGGATAGTTTGTACATGAAGAAATTCATAGGTGATCATTTGTATATTAAGAAATAATTCTACAATCTTAAGATGACAGAGGGATCTAATATTAGTAAACACATGAGCACGTTTAGCGAATTGCTCTATAAATTGACAAAAGCAGATGTTAAGATCAAAGAGGAAGATCAAGCCTTACTTCTCCTGAATTTACTGCTATCATCTTTCAAGAATCTAGTAGACATGTTGATTAATAAAAATGATATCATCGATGTGGAGACTGTCATCTCAAACCTTCATGAGAAATAGTAATAAAGGTACCTCAGGTGTATTGGTTTCCAAGGAAATGAACATTGAAAGGGAGAAGGGAAATCCCATGATCGAGATCCATATCGAAAGGGAAAGACAAGATGAAGTTCTAAAATTGTGGGATGACAGAGTACATGAAGAAGGATTATCAGAATCCTAAGACACGAAAGGGAGAGAAGTCTGATAATATGCTAAATGAATCCAATACAGTGTAATTTAGTGAGAAGGTGGATGGTGGTGATGTTTTGACCACGTCCAAGTCTAGTTACCTCAATAATGACTAGATTTTGGATTTGGGAGCCTCATACCATATGACTTCTTCCATAAATTAGGTCACCAGTTACAATGAGCACGATTGTGGACAAGTTTTTTTTTTTTGTAATGAAATTGCCTGTAAGTGGTTGGTATCAGTTTGGTGTGCATCAAGATGTTAGAAGGGGTGGAGTGTATCCTGATGGATGTGAGACACATTTCTAACCTTAGGGAGAATCTCATCTCTTGGTGCAAGCTACACCAAAATTCCTATTTAGGAACGGTTGAAAACTGTTCCTGAACCATTTAGGAATGTTTTTTAACCATTCTTAAATAGGATGTCGTGAAAAATTATGGACGGTTGAAAACTGTTGCATGTTCTCTATGTGTTTACTTTGTGTTTGATTTCATCTTATTTGATTGAAATTGGGTTTGCTTTCGCGCAATCCCTAACAGGTGGTATCGGAGCTAATGTTGGGGTTTCGAGTTCTAATATGAAACGTGTCGATGAAAGGGTCTAATGTGAAGTACGAAACGGAGAAGTTCATTGGTAGAAATAATTTTAAACTATAGAAGGTAAAGATGAGAGGTATTTTAGTTCAATAAAGATTATAACACGCTCTCATTAATAAGACGAAATCACTTGCATCTATGAGTGATAAAGAGTAAGACGAACTTGATGAGAGGGATACAACCTTGATCCAATTATGCCTAGCGATCAACATTCTCTACAATGTCTTGGATAAAAAAACCGTCGTAGGGATATGGACGAAACTGGATAGTTTGTACATGAAGAAATTCATAGGTGATCATTTGTATATTAAGAAATAATTCTACAATCTTAAGATGACAGAGGGATCTAATATTAGTAAACACATGAGCACGTTTATCGAATTGCTCTATAAATTGACGAATGCAGATGTTAAGATCAAAGAGGAAGATCAAGCCTTACTTCTCCAGAATTTACTGCTGTCATCTTTCAAGAATCCAGTAGACATGTTGATTAATAGAAATGATATCATCGATGTGGAGACTGTCATCTCAAACCTTCATGAGAAATAGTAATAAAGGTACCTCAGGTGTATTGGTTTCTAAGGAAATGAACATTGAAAGGGAGAAGGGAAATCCCATGATCGAGATCCATATCGAAAGGGAAAGACAAGATGAAGTTCTACAATTGTGGGATGACAGAGTACATGAAGAAGGATTATCAGAATCCTAAGACACGAAAGGGAGAGAAGTCTGATAATATGCTAAATGAATCCAATACAGTGTAATTTAGTGAGAAGGTGGATGGTGGTGATGTTTTGACCACGTCCAAGTCTAGTTACCTCAATAATGACTAGATTTTGGATTTGGGAGCCTCATACCATATGACTTCTTCCATAAATTAGGTCACCAGTTACAATGAGCACGATGGTGGACAAGTTTTTTTTTTGTAATGAAATTGCCTGTAAGTGGTTGGTATCAGTTTGGTGTGCATCAAGATGTTAGAAGGGGTGGAGTGTATCCTGATGGATGTGAGACACATTTATAACCTTAGGGAGAATCTCATCTCTTGGTGCAAGCTACACCAAAATTCCTATTTAGGAACGGTTGAAAACTGTTCCTGAACCATTTAGGAATGTTTTTTAACCATTCTTAAATAGGATGTCGTGAAAAATTATGGACGGTTGAAAACCGTTGCATGTTCTCTATGTGTTTACTTTGTGTTTGATTTCATCTTATTTGATTGAAATTGGGTTTGCTTTCGCGCAATCCCTAACAGGTGGTATCGGAGCTAATGTTGGGGTTTCGAGTTCTAATATGAAACGTGTCGATGAAAGGGTCTAATGTGAAGTACGAAACGGAGAAGTTCATTGGTAGAAATAATTTTAAACAATGGAAGGTAAAGATGAGAGGCATTTTAGTTCAATAAGGATTATAACACGCTCTCATTAATAAGACGAAATGTCTTGCATCTATGAGTGATAAAGAGTAAGATGAACTTGATGAGAGGGATACAACCTTGATCCAATTATGCCTAGCGATCAACATTCTCTACAATGTCTTGGATAAAAAAAACCGTCGTAGGGATATGGTCGAAACTGGATAGTTTGTACATGAAGAAATTCATAGGTGATCATTTGTATATTAAGAAATAATTCTACAATCTTAAGATGACAGAGGGATGTAATATTAGTAAACACATGAGCACGTTTAGTGAATTGCTCTATAAATTGACGAATGCAGATATTAAGATCACAGTGGAAGATCAAGCCTTACTTCTCCAGAATTTACTGCTGTCATCTTTCAAGAATCCAGTAGACATGTTGATTAATAGAAATGATATCATCGATGTGGAGACTGTCATCTCAAACCTTCATGAGAAATAGTAATAAAGGTACCTTAGGTGTATTGGTTTCCAAGGAAATGAACTTTGAAAGGGAGAAGGGAAATCCCATGATCGAGATCCATATCGAAAGGGAAAGACAAGATGAAGTTCTAAAATTGTGGGATGACAGAGTACATGAAGAAGGATTATCAGAATCCTAAGACACGAAAGGGAGAGAAGTCTGATAATATGCTAAATGAATCCAATACAGTGTAATTTAGTGAGTAGGTGGATGGTGGTGATGTTTTGACCACGTCCAAGTCTAGTTACCTCAATAATGACTAGATTTTGGATTTGGGAGCCTCATACCATATGACTTCTTACATAAATTAGTTCACCAGTTACAATGAGCACGATGGTGGACAAGTTTTTTCTTTTTTTCTTTTTTTGTAATGAAATTGCCTGTAAGTGGTTGGTATCAGTTTGGTGTGCATCAAGATGTTAGAAGGGTTGGAGTGTATCTTGATGGATGTGAGACACATTTCTAACCTTAGGGAGAATCTCATCTCTTGGTGCAAGCTACACCAAAACTCCTATTTAGGAACGGTTGAAAACTGTTCCTGACCCATTTAGGAATGTTTTTCAACCATTCTTAAATAGGATGTCGTGAAAAATTATGGATGGTTGAACACCATTGCATGTTCTCTATGTGTTTACTTTGTGTTTGATTTCATCTTATTTGATTGAAATTGGGTTTGCTTTCGCGCAATCCCTAACAGGTGGTATCGGAGCTAATGTTGGGGTTTCGAGTTCTAATATGAAACGTGTCGATGAAAGGGTCTAATGTGAAGTACGAAACGGAGAAGTTCATCGGTAGAAATAATTTTAAACTATGGAAGGTAAAGATGAGAGACATTTTAGTTCAATAAGGATTATAACACGCTCTCATTAATAAGACGAAATGTCTTGCATCTATGAGTGATAAAGAGTAAGATGAACTTGATGAGAGGGCTACAACCTTGATCCAATTATGCTTAGCGATCAACGTTCTCTACAATGTCTTAGATAAAAAAAACCGTCGTAGGGATATGGACGAAACTGGATAGTTTGTACATGAAGAAATTCATAGGTGATCATTTGTATATTAAGAAATAATTCTACAATCTTAAGATGACAGAGGGATCTAATATTAGTAAACACATGAGCACGTTTAGTGAATTGCTCTATAAATTAACGAATGCGGATGTTAAGATCAAAGAGGAAGATCAAGCCTTACTTCTCCTGAATTTACTTCTACAATCTTTCAAGAATCTAGTAGACATGTTGATCAATAGAAATGATACCATCGATGTGGAGATTGTCATCTCAAACCTTCATGAGAAATAGTAATAAAGGTACCTCAGGTGTGTTGGTTTCTAAGGAATTGAACAGTGAAAGGGAGAAGGAAAATCCCATGATCGAGATCCATATCAAAAGGGAAAGACAAGATGAAGTTCTAAAATTGTGGGATGACAGAGTAATGAAGAAGGATTATCAGAATCCTAAGACACAAAAGGGAGAGAAGTTTGATAATATGCTAAATGTATCCAATACAGTGTAATGTAGTGAGAAGGTAGATGGTGGTGATGTCTTGACCACGTCCAAGTCTAGTTACCTCAATAATGACTAGATTTTGGATTCAGGAGCCTCATACCATACGACTTCTTCCATAAATTTGTTCACCAGTTACAATGAGCACGATGGTGGAATTCTACTCTCTTAAATGTTTTCCTATAAGGAAGATAGAGTGATTCCAGTCATCTATGCATTCAAGGCATCGCAGCTTAATGATTTGCCATTAAGGTAGTAGCTGGAGGATCCTGGAATGCGGAAGTTCATTCCCCAATCCACTCTATTAAATATCAATGATGAGGATGGATTGGAGGATGAACTCCCATGAGAGAAAGGGCTTTGGGTATATGATCTAAGGTAAAACACTCAAAAGCACTCTCTTCTTTCTCTGTCAGCAATAATAGACAAGTCCTCGTTATATAGGTAAAAGGTTCCAACGGATATAGTATATCCAAGCCGTCCATCCGTGCATAGTATATCAAAGTGGAACCCATGGTCAGAATATATGATAAATACATCAAAGTGGGACCCACGACATAGTAGCTGAAGAGTTTTTTGAATTTCAAAAATCCAACCTGTTCATAAGGTCAAGAAACCATGGATGAAGGGAAAACACAAATATAAGCTTCATCCAAAACTTTTGTGGCCCCTAATAAATTTTCAACAGCATTAATTTTATTTACAGTGTTTTAGGAGGTGTGGTCCAATTGAACTTTTGATATGCTTAAATTTTGGGATGATATTCTAAAATGTGCTCCTAAAATGGATATACGGCGTGGATAAAATATATACATCAAGGTGGGCCTCACAGAGTTTACTCACTACCTAATCGGCTTATGTGAGTCCACGTGCTGGAGTGTGGGGTCCATGTGCACGGAGGACGCGAAGGCACGAACACATGGCACACGGGAAAGGATTGGCTACTCCCCCTGCCACCAGCCCCGTGGCTGGTGGTCGGTACTATGTGGGACCCACCATGATGTATGTGTTTTATCCATTCCACTCATCCATTTTTAAAGATCATTTTAGGGCTGACATAAAAATTTAGAGGTATATAATTCTCAAGTGGACCACACCACAGGAAAACAATAGCGATTGGATATCCACCATTCAAATCATCCTAAGGCCCACTGTACTGTTTATTTGACATCCAATCTGTTAATTAGGTCATACAGACACAGATGAAGGGAAAAAAAAATCAGCTTGATCCAAAACTTTTATGGCCATTCAATACTGTTTCTGTAATGTGGTCCAATTGAGATTGATACATACCTCAGTTTTGGTCTCATACCTTAAAATGATATGAAAAAATAGATGGACGGCATGGATGAAACACATAAGTCATGTTAGGGCCCATGGAGCATCGACTACCAGCCATTGGCTGGTGGCAGGGGGAGTAGCCAATCCGCGTCCATGGCATACATGTACCTCAATCCAAACCCTATAAATTTCATATTGATCCGAAACTTATGTGACTCCAAAAAGGATTTCAATGATAGACGTTCAATCCCCCACTGCTTTTGGAGTGTGGTCCACTTGATACTTAGATCTGTCTTACTTTTTGTTTCAAGCTTTAAGACGAGCTTGCCAAATGGATGAACAGTTTGAATATGACACATACCTCATGATCACACCCACATAGACTACTAACGTTAATACAGCAGCTACATAGCTGATGTGAGGTACACTAGCAATTCGCTTCCATAGACTGGAAGGGGTCATACGAATCCTATCATGATTTTGTAGTTAGTCTACGTCATTATTAACATTGTCAGCGCTGTTATATTAAAAGCAGCATGGGATAGCCTAACTACTTTAAATCCCTACCTGTGGCTGGCAGAAGATAGTTGTCCAATTAAATTGCAATAAATAGGAATTTTTATCTGCGGCAAGTAGTTGATCAGGAATGAAACTTTTTATCATACTTGCCGAAGAAGCAAAGCGGTCCAAAACTATGACCATGTGCATGTAATTAGAGTTGGGCATTAAGTTGAGTCAGACTGAGTTAAGGCTGACCCGGGTCCATCTGGTTTTTTAAATAGGCTTGACCTGAACTCGACCCTGACTCGAATATATATATATATATATATATATATATATATATATTATATATATATATATATATTATATATATATATATATATATATATATAGAGAGAGAGAGAGAGAGAGAGAGAGGATGAGGAGGAGGAGGAGGAGGGTGGTGGATGGTGGTGAGTGGTTGCCGGACTTAGAAGGAGGGGAGAGAGAGAGAGAGGAGGAGGAGGAGGAGGAGAGTGGTGAGTGGTGGGTGGCTGCCGGACTTGGAAGAGGAGGGAGAGTGTAACGTCCTATCCAACCAGCACAGTGTCCTGGGGCGTCCACGTAGGATTTACCACAGGACCATCCGTTTAAACTACTCAGGGTGAGGTACCACCAGTAAATTAAACCTAAGATTAAACTAATCGAAATGACCGTGAAATGAATGAAAATGACCGCGAAGTGAAGGGAAATTACCGCGAAATGCGTCAAAATGACCGTGAATCAACACGGAATTGTTTGGAATGACTGTGAAATGCATAGAAATGATCATGAAATGAATCGAGATGACCGTGTGAAATGCATGGAAATGACCGCGAAGTTAAGGAAAATGACATCGAAATGCGTCGAAATGACGTGAATCAACACGGAATTGTTTGGAATGCCGTGAAATGCATGGAAATGACCATGAAATGAATCGAAATGACCGTGAATGCAAGGAAATGACCGCAAAGTGAAGGGAAATGACCGCAAAATGCGTCGAAATGACCGTGAATCAACATGGAATTGTTTCGAATGACCGTGAAATGCATGGAAATGATCATGAAATGATTCAAAATGACCGTGAAATGCATGAAAATTACTGCGAAATGCGTCGAAATGACCGTCAATCAACACGAAATTGTTTGGAATGACCGTGAAATGCATGGAAATGACCGTGAAATGGATCGAAATGACCGCGAAGTGAAGGGAAAACACCGCGAAATGCATCAAAATGACCGTGAATCAACACGGGATTGTTTGGAATGGCCGTGAAATGCTTGGAAATGACCGTGAAATGAATCGAAATGACCGTAAAATGTATGGAAATGACCGCGAAGTGAAGGGAAATGATCGCAAAATGCGTCGAAATGACCACGAATCAACACAGAATTGTTTCGAATAACCGTGAAATGCATTGAAATGACCGTGAAATGAATCGAAATGACCGTGAAATGCATGGAAATGACTGCGAAGTGAAGGGAAATGACCGCGAAATGCGTCGAAATGATCGTGAATCAACACGGAATTATTTGGAATGACCGTGAAATGCAAGGAAATGATGGCGAAGTGAAGGGAAATGACCGCGAAATGCGTCGAAATGACCGTGAATCAACACGGAATTGTTTGGAATGACCGTGAAATGAATGAAAATGATCGTGAAATGAATCGAAATGACCGTGAAATGCATGAAAATGATCGCGAAATGCGTCGAAATTACCGTGAAATGAATGGAAATGACCGTGAAATGAATCAAAATGACCGTGAAATGCATGAAAATGGCCGCTAAGGGAAGGGAAATGACCGCGAAATGCGTTGAAATGACCGTGAATCAACACGGAATTGTTTGGAATGACCGTGAAATGCATGGAAATGACCGTGAAATGAATCGAAATGACCGTGAAATGCATGAAAATGACCGCGAAGTGAAGGGATATGACCGCGAAATGCGTCAAAATGACAGTGAATCAGCATGGAATTGTTTGGAATGACTGTGAAATGCATAGAAATGACCGTGAAATGAATCGAAATGACCCTGAAATGCATAGAAATGACCGCAAAGTGAAGGGAAATGACCGCGAAATGTGTCGAAATGACCGTGATCAACACGAAATTGTTGGAATGACCGTGAAATGCATGGAAATGACCGTGAAATGAATCGAAATGACCGTGAAATGCATGGAAATGACCGCGAAATGCGTCGAAATGACCGTGAATCAACACGGAATTGTTTGGAATGACCGTGAAATGCATGGAAATGACTGTGAAATGAATCGAAATGACCTGAACTGAAATGCATGGAAATGACCACGAAGTGAGGGAAATGACCGTGAATCAACACGGAATTGTTTGGAATGACCGTGAAATGCATGGAAATGACTGTGAAATGAATCGAAATGACCGTGAAATGGATGGAAATGACCGTGAAATGCGTCGAAATAACTGTGAATCAACATGGAATTGTTTGGAATGACTGCGAAATGCATGTAAATGGCCGTGAAATGCATGGAAGTGACCGCGAAGTGAAGGAAAATGACCGCGAAATGTGTCGAAATGACCGTGAATCAACACGGAATTGTTTGGAATGACCGTGAAATGCATGGAATTGACTGTGAAATGAATCGAAATGACCGTGAAATGCATGGAAATGACCGCGAAGTGAAGGGAAATGACCACGAAATGCGTCGAAATGACCGTGAATCAACACAGAATAGTTTGGAATGACCGTGAAATGCATGGAAATGGCCGTGAAATGAATCGAAATGACCATGAAATGCATGAAAATGACCACGAAGTGAAGGGAAATGACCGCGAAATGCGTCAAAATGACCGTGAATCAGCACGGAATTGTTTGGAATGACTGTGAAATGCATAGAAATGATCGTGAAATGAATCGAAATGACCGTGAAATGCATGGAAATGACCGTGAAGTGAAGGGAAATGACCGTGAAATGCGTCAAAATGACCGAGAATCAACACGGAATTGTTTGGAATGACCGTGAAATGCATGGAAATGATCATGAACTGAATAGAAATGACCGTGAAATGCATGGAAATGACCGCGAAATGCGTCAAAATGACCGTGAATCAACACGGAATTGTTTGGAATGACCGTGAAATGCATGGAAATGATTGTGAACTGAATCGAAATAACCATGAAATGCGTGGAAATGATCGCGAGGTGAAGGGAAATGACCGGGAATCAACACGGAATTGTTTGGAATGACCATGAAATGCATGGAAATGACCGTGAAATGAATCGAAATGACCGTAAAATGCATGGAAATGACCGCGAAGTGAAGGGAAATGACCGCGAAATGCGTCGAAATGACCATGAAATGCATGGAAATGACCGTGAAATGAATCGAAATGACCGTGAAATGTATGGAAATGACCGCGAAGTGAAGGGAAATGACCGCGAAATGCATCGAAATGATGGTGAATCAACATGGAATTATTTAGAATGACCGTGAAATGCAAGGAAATGATGGCGAAGTGAAGGGAAATGACCGTGAAATGCATCGAAATGACCATGAATCAACACGGAATTGTTTGGAATGACCGTGAAATACATGGAAATGATCGTGAAATGAATCGAAATGACCGGGAAATGCATGAAAATGACCGCGAAATGCGTCAAAATGACCGTGAATCAACATGGAATTGTTTGGAATGACCGTGAAATGCATGGAAATGACCGTGAAATGAATCAAAATGACCGTGGTGAAATGCATGAAAATGACCGCGAAGAGAAGGGAAATGACCGCGAAATGCATCAAAATGACCGTGAATCAAACGGGATTGTTTGGAATGGCCGTGAAATGCTTGGAAATGACCGTGTGAATGAATCGAAATGACCGTAAAATGTATGGAAATGACCGCGAAGTGAAGGGAAATGATCGCAAAATGCGTCGAAATGACCGCGAATCAACACGGAATTGTTCGTTTCGAATATGTGTGAAATGCATTTAAATGACCGTGAAATGAATCGAAATGACCGTGAAATGCATGGAGATGACCGCGAAGTGCATGGAAATGACCGTGAAATGCATGGAAATGACCCTGAAATGCGTCGAAATGACTGTGAATCAACACGGAATTGTTTGGAATGACCGTGAAATGCATGGAAATGATCGTGAAATGCATGGAATGACCGTGAAATGAATCGAAATGACCGTGAAATGCATGAAAATGACCGCGAAGTGAAGGGAAATTACCGCGAAATGCGTCAAAATGACCGTGAATCAACACGGAATTGTTTGGAGAACTGACTGAAATGCATAGAAATGATCATGAAATGAATCGAGATGACCGTGAAATGCATGGAAATGACCGCGAAGTTAAGGAAAATGACATCGAAATGCGTCGAAATGACCGTGAATCAACACGGAATTGTTTGGAATGCCGTGAAAGTGAAATGCATGGAAATGACCATGAAATGAATCGAAATGACCGTGAATGCAAGGGAAGTGACCGCAAAGTGAAGGGAAATGACCGCAAAATGCGTCGAAATGACGTGAATCAACATGGAATTGTTTCGAATGACCGTGAATGAAAGATGGAAATGATCATGAAATGATTCAAAATGACCGTGAAATGCATGGAAATTACTGCGAAATGCGTCGAAATGACCGTTAATCAACACGGAATTGTTTGGAATGACCGTGAAATGCATGGAAATGACCGTGAAATGAATCGAAATGACCGCGAAGTGAAGGGAAAAGACCGCGAAATGCATCAAAATGACCGTGAATCAACACGGGATTGTTTGGAATGGCCGTGAAATGCTTGGAAATGACCGTGAAATGAATCGAAATGATCGTAAAATGTATGGAAATGACCGCGAATTGAAGGGAAATGATCGCAAAATGCGTCGAAATGACCGCGAATCAACACGGAATTGTTTCGAATAACCGTGAAATGCATTGAAATGACCGTGAAATGAATCGATATGACCGTGAAATGCATGGAAATGACTGCGAAGTGAAGGGAAATGACCGCAAAATGCGTCGAAATGATCGTGAATCAACACGGAATTATTTGGAATGACCGTGAAATGCAAGGAAATGATGGCGAAGTGAAGGGAAATGACCGCGAAATGCGTCGAAATGACCGTGAATCAACACGGAATTGTTTGGAATGACCGTGAAATGAATGGAAATGATCGTGAAATGAATCGACATGACCGTGAAATGCATGAAAATGACCGCGAAATGCGTCGAAATTACCGTGAAATGAATGGAAATGACCGTGAAATGAATCAAAATGACCGTGAAATGCATGAAAATGACCGCTAAGGGAAGGGAAATGACCGCGAAATGGTTGTTGAATGACCGTGAATCAACACGGAATTGTTTGGAATGACCGTGAAATGCGTGAAATGACCGTGAAATGAAATAATCGAAATGACCGTGAAATGCATGAAAATGACCGCGATGTGAAGGGAAATGACCACGAAATGCGTCAAAATGATCGTGAATCAGCATGGAATTGTTTGGAATGACTGTGAAATGCATAGAAATGACCGTGAAATGAATCGAAATGACCCTGAAATGCATAGAAATGACCGCAAAGTGAAGGGAAATGACCGCGAAATGTGTCGAAATGACCGTGATCAACACGAAATTGTTTGGAATGACCGTGAAATGCATGGAAATGACCGTGAAATGAATCGAAATGACCGTGAAATGCATGGAAATGACTGCGAAATGCGTCGAAATGACTGTGAATCAACACGGAATTGTTTGGAATGACCGTGAAATGCATGGAAATGACTGTGAAATGAATCGAAATGACCGTGAAATGCATGGAAATGACCACGAAGTGAAGGGAAATGACCGTGAATCAACACGGAATTGTTTGGAATGACCGTGAAATGCGTGGAAATGACTCTGAAATGAATCGAAATGACCGTGAAATGCATGGAAATGACCGCGAAATGCGTCGAAATGTCCGTGAATCAACACGAAATTGTTTGGAATAACCGTGAAATGCATGGAAATGACAGTGAAATGAATCGAAATGACCGTGAAATGCATGGAAATGACTGCAAAGTGAAGGTATTTGACCGCGAAATGCGTCGAAATGACCGTGAATCAACACGGAATTGTTTGGAATGACCGTGAAATGCATGGAAATGACCGTGAAATGAATCGAAATGACCGTGAAATGCATGGAAATGACCGCGAAGTAAGGGAAATGACACGAAATGCGTCGAAATGACCGTGAATCAACACGAAATTGTTTGGAATGACCGTGAAATGCATGGAAATGACCGTGAAATGAATCGAAATGACTGTGAAATGCATGGAAATGACCGCGAAGTGATGGGAAATGACCCCGAAATGCGTCGAAATGACCGTGAATCAACACGAAATTGTTTGGAATGACCGTGAAATGCATGGAAATGACCGTGAAATGAATCGAAATGACCGTGAAATGCATGAAAATGACCACAAAGTGAAGGGAAATGACCGCAAAAGGCGTCGAAATGACCGTGAATCAACACAGAATTGTTTGGAATGACCTTGAAATGCATGGAAATGACCGTGAAATGAATCGAAATGACTGTAAAATGCATGGAAATGACCGCGAAGTGAAGGGAAATGACTGCGAAATGCGTCGAAATGACAGTGAATCAACACGAAATTGTTTGGAATGACCGTGAAATGCGTGGAAATGATCATGAAATGAATGGAAATGACCGTGAAATGCATGGAAATGACCGCGAAGTGAAAGGAAATGACCGCGAAATGCGTCGAAATGACCGTGAATCAACCCGGAATTGTTTGGAATGACCGTGAAATGCATGGAAATGACCGTGAAATGAATCGAAATGACCGTGAAATGCATGGAAATGACCGTGAAATGAATCGAAATGACCGTGAAATGCATGGAAATGACTACAAAGTGAAGTGAAATGACGCAAATGCGTCGAAAGAATGACCATGAAATGCTCAATGACCATGAATGACACGGAATATGAATGACATGAAATGCAGAAAAATCGACGGAAACAAATGAAGAAAATGGATGAAAATGGAAGGAAATTGAAGGAAATGAAGGAAGAAACCGAAATGAAAAATGAAGAATGAAAAGATGAAGAAATGACCGAATTAAGTGAGCGAATTGACCTTGAAATGCATGGAAATGACCATGAAGTAAATGAAATGAATGAAATTGACCACGAACTTATTGAAATTGACCGCAAAGTGAATGAAATGGATTTTCGACCATCGACCCAATGGAATCTTGAAAAATAACTATGTTAGTTGGCTAAAGTAGCTTCTCCTACCCCAAAATCGTATAGGGTACATCAAGTAACTAATTTTTGTTTAGAAGATATTCTTGTTAAATGAAGAAAGAAAGAAGTGAAAAAAAGAGAATTTTTTTTATGTGCTTATATATACATATTTATACAAATATGTATTTGAGAAAATTGTAGGTAGAATAAAGTTCTCCATGTAAAAAATAAAATAAAAATAAAAAAATAAAAAATTTCATAGATTGCCACAGAATACAGTTATGGCTACGGTTATAATCCGTAGCTAAAGATACAATACCTTTTTCGATTAATCGAAAGACATTCGATTAATCATCAAAAATTGTGGGATTTTTGAGGCAAACTCGCTGGACAGTTTTGGACCTTTTTCGATTAATCGAAAGAACTTCGATATATCGAAGTACATCGCTATTGGGCTATAGCTACGATTATAATCCGTAGCTAAAGGTAGCCCCAGCTCTCACAATTTGAAAAGCGGAAAAGCAAGGGCATTTTCGACCTAAGAAATGGGGCCGTACAGCTGGGGAGTATTCTTGGGAGGTGAAAAGAGAGTGGGCTTCAACAGGTTGATGGGCATAGTATATCCAAGCCGTCCATCTGTCTATGATGGTAAATCCCACTATTGCTTAGTGTGTGTGGGGTGTGTACGTGTGCAATACAAATATATGTTGGATAGGATATACTATATTTGTATATCCAAGCTGTCCATCCGTGCATAGTATATCAAAGTGGGAGCCATAGGATATACAAATATATGATTTTGGGAAAGATCGAGCTACTTTATACTGCCGCCAAAGTTGGATAGGAAAAAGCCCGGTCGACGACAGAAGTGATCCACACCATCGGACCTTAAATCGGGAGTATCTCGCATTCCCGGATGAGTTATTTCACGTATAGAACGAGCTACTTTAGCCTATCGCTAAAGATGGATCTGAAAAGGCTCGATCGACGACAGAAGTGATATAGACCATCGGACCTTAAATCCGGGATGTCTCGCAATCCGGAATGAGTTATCTGACGTAAAATATATGATTTTGGGGTAGATCGAGCTACTTTATAATATCGCCAAAGATGGATAAAAAAAGGCCCGGTTGACGACAGAAGTGATCCACACCAACAGACCTTAAATCGGGAGTATATCACATTCCGAAATGAGTTATCTGATGTAAAATATATGATTTTTAGGAAGAACGAGCGACTTTAGCCTACCGCCAATGATGGATCAGAAAAGGCCCGGTCGACAACAGAAGTGATCCAGACCATCTGACCTTAAATCGGGCATATGTCACAATCTGGAATGAGTCATCTGATGTAAAATATATAATTTTGGGGTAGAACAAGCTACTTTAGCCTACTGCCAAAGATGGATAAAAAAGGGCCCGGTCGATGACAGAAGTGATCAAGACCATCGGACCATAAATCGGGCGTATCTCGCAATCTAGAACTAGTTATCTGACGTAAAATATATGACTTTAGGGTAGAATGAGCTACTTTAGCCTACTGCCAAAGATGGATCAGAAAAGGCCCGGTCGACGACAGAAGTGATCCAGATCATCGAACCTTAAATTGGACGTATCTCGCAATACGGAATGAGTTATCTGACGTAAAATATATGATTTTGGGGTAGAACGAGCTACTTTAGCCTACCGCCAAAGACGGATCTGAAAAGTCCTGGTCGACGATAGAAGTGATCTAGACCGACGAACCACAAATTGGGCGTATCTCGCAATTCAGAATGAGTTATCTGACGTAAATTATATGATTTTGCGGTAGAACGAGCTACTTTAGGCTACCGCCAAAGATGGATATGAAAAAAGCTGGTCAACGATAGTAGTGATCCAGACCATCTAACCTTAAATCGAGTGTATCGGGCAATATGGAATGAGTTATCTGACGTAAAATATATGATTTTGGGGTAGAACGAGCTACTTTAGCCTACTGCCAAAGATGGATTAGAAAAGGCCTGGTCGACGATAGAAGTGATCCAGACCATCGGCTCTTGAATCGAGCGTATCTCGCAAGCCGGAATGAGTTATCTGACGTCAAATATATGATTTTGGGGTAGAATGATTTACTTTACTCGACTGTCAAACATTGATATGAAAAGTACTGGTCGACGACAAGTGATCCAGACCATCGGACCTTAAATCAGCGTATCTCGCAATCCGGAATGAGTGATCTGATGTAAAATATATGCTTTTGGGGTAGAACAAGCTACTTTAGCCTACAACCAAAGAAGGATCTGAAAAGGCCCGGTCGACGACAGAAGTGATACAGACCATCGGACCTTAAATCGGGCGTGTCTCGCAATCCGAAATGAGTTATCTGATGTAAAATATATGATTTTGGGAAAGATCGAGCTACTTTATACTGCCGCCAAAGTTGGATAGGAAAAGGCCCGGTCGACGACAGAAGTGATCCACACCATCGGACATTAAATCGGGAGTATCTCGCATTCCGGAATGAGTTATCTGATGTAAAATATATGATTTTTGGGTCGAACAAGCTACTTTAGCGTACCGCGAAAGATGGATCTGAAAAGGCCCAGTCGACGACAGAAGTGATACAGACCATCGGACCTTAAATCGGGCATGTCTCGCAATCCGGAATGAGTTATCTGACGTAAAATATCTGATTTTGGGGTTGATCGAGCTACTTTATAATACTACCAAAGATGGATCGAAAAAGGCCCGGTCGACAACAGAAGTGATCCAGACCATCGGACCACAAATCGGGCGTATCTCTCAATCAGGAACGAGTTATCTGACGTAAAATATATGATTTTGGGGTACGAGCTACTTTAGCCTACAACGAAAGCTGGATCTGAAAATGCACGGTCGACGACATAAGTGATCAAGACCATTGGACCTTAAATGGGGCGTATCTCACAATTCAGAATGAGTTGTCTAACGTAAAATATATGATTTTGGGGTAGAACGAGCTACTTTAGCCTACCGCCAAAGATTGATCAGAAAAGGCATGGTTGACGATAGAAGTTATCCAGATCATCGGACCTTAAATCAGGCATATCTCATAATTCGGAATGACTTATCGGACGTAAAATATATGATTTTGGGGAAGAAATAACTACTTTAGCCTACCACCAAAACGGATCTAAAAAGGCCCGGTCGACGACAGAAGTGATCCAGACCATCGGACCTTTAATCTGGCGTATCTCACATTCCAGAAGAGTTATCTGACGTAAAATATATGATTTTGGGGTAGAACGAGCTACTTTAGCCTACCGCAAAAGATGGATCTGAAAAGGCCCTGTCGACGATTGAAGTGATCCAGACCATCGGACCTTAAATCGGGAGTAACTCGCAATCCAGAATAAGTTATCTGATGTAAAATATATAATTTAGGGGTAGAACGATCTACTTTAGCCTACAACCAAAGCAGGATCTGAAAAGGCTCGGTCGACGACAGAAGTGATCTAGACCATCAGACCTTAAATCGGACGTATCTCGCAATCCGGAATGAGTTATCTGACGTAAAATATATGATTTTGGGGTAGAACAAGCTACTTTAACCTACCGCCAAAGATGGATCTGAAAAGGCTCGGTCGACAACAGAAGTGATCCATACCATCGGACCTTAAATCGGGAGTAACTCGCAATCCAGAATGAGTTATCTGATGTGAAATATATAATTTTGGGGTAGAATGAGCTACGCCTACCGCCAAAGACGGATTGAAAAGTCCCTGTCGACGACAAAAGTGATCCAGACCATCGGACCTTAAATCGGGAGGATCTCGCAATACGTAATGAATTATCTAACGTAAAATATATGATTTTGAGAGTAGAACGAGATACTTTTGCCTATCGCTAAAGATAGATCTGAAAAGGCCCGATCGACGACAGAAGTGATCCAGACCATCAAAACTTAAATCGGGCATATCTCGCAATCCGGAATTAGTTATCTGACATAAAATATATGATTTTGGGGTAGAATGATCTAATTTAGCCTACTGCCAAAGACGGATCTGAAAAGTCCCTGTCGACGACAGAAGTGATCCAGACCATCAGACCTTAAATTGGGCGTATCTTACAATACAGAATGAATTATCCAACGTAAAATATATGATTTTGGGGTAGAACGAGCTACTTTAGCCTACCGCCAAAGATGGATCAGAAAAGACCGCGTCGACGACAGAAGTGATCTAGACCATCGGCTCTTGAATCGTGCGTATCTCGCAAGCCGGAATGAGTTATCTGCCGTCAAATATATGATTTAGGGGTAAAATGATTTACTTTACTTGACCGCTAAAGACTGATGTGAAAAGTCCCGGTCGACGATAAGTGATCCAGACCATCGGACCTTAAATCGGGCGTATATCGCAATACGGAATGAGTTATCTGACGTAAAATATATGATTTTAGGGTAGAACGAGCTACTTTAACCTACCGTTAAAGATGGATCTGAAAAGGCCCGGTCGACGACAGAAGTGATACAGACCATCGGACCTTAAAACGGGCGTGTCTCGCAATCCGAAATGAGTTATCCAACGTAAAATATATGATTTTTGGGTAAATCGAGCTACTTTATCCCACCGCCAAAGATGGATCGGAAAAGGCCCGGTTGATGACAGAAGTGATCCACACCATCGGACCTTAAATCAGGAGTATGTCGCATTCCGGAATGAGTTATCTTACGTAAAATATATGATTTTTGGGTAGAACGAGCTACTTTACCATACCGCCAATGATGGATCAGAAAAGGCCTCGTCGACGACCGAAGTGATTCAGACCATCGGACCTTAAATCGGGCGTATCTCGCAATCCTTAAAGAGTTATCTGACGTAAAATATATGATTTTGGGGTAGAACGAGATACTTTACCCTACCGCCAAAGATGGATCTGAAAAGGCCAGGTCGACGACAGAAGTGATCCAGACCATCGGACCTTAAATCGAGCGTATCTCACAATCTGGAATTAGTTATCTGATGTAAAATATATGATTTTGGGGTAGAACGAGATACTTTAGCCTACTGCCAAAGATGGATAAAAAAGGCCCGGTCGACGACAGAAGTGATCAAGACCATCGGACCTTAAATTGGGTGTATATCGCAATTTGGAATGACTTATCTGACCTAAAATATATGATTTAGGGTAGAACGAGCTACTATAGCCAACCACGAATGATGGATCAGAAAAGGCCCGATCGACAACAGAAGTGATCTAGACCATCGGACGTATCTCGTAATCCAGAATGAGTTTCTAACATAAAATATATAATTTTGGGGTAGAACGAGCTACTTTAGCCTACCGCAAAAGATGGATCTGAAAAGTCTCGGTCGACGATAGAAGTGATCCAGACCATCAGAACGTAAATCGACCATATCTCGCAATTCGGAATAGTTATCTGACATAAACTATATGATTTTGCGGGTTAGAAACGAGGTACTTTGGCCTAATACCAAAGATGGATCTGAAAAGCCCGGTGGACGATAGAAGTGATCCAGACCATCGGACCTTAAATCGGGTGTATCTTGCAATCCGAAATGAGTTATCTAACTTAAAAAATATGATTTTGGGGCAGAACGAGCTACTTTAGCCTACCACCAAAGATGGATTTGAAAAGGGCTGGTCGACGATAGAAGTGATCCGGACCATCGGACGTTAAATCGAGCGTATCTCGTAATCCGAAATGAGTTGTATGACGTAAAATATATGATTTTGGGGTAGAACAAGCTACTTTAGCTTACCGCCATGATATGAAAAGGCCCGCTCGATGACAGAAGTGATCTAGACCATCGGACCTCAAAGCGGGCGTATGTCACAATCCGGAATGAGTTATCCGACATAAAATATATGATTTTGGGGTAGAACGAGCTACTTTAGCGTACCGCCAAAGATGGATCGGAAAAGGTCAGGTCAACGACAGAAGTGATCCTGACCAACGGACCTTAAATCAGGCGTATCTTGCAATCCGGAATGAGTTATCTGACGTAAAATATATGATTTTGGGGTAGAACGAGCTACTTTAGCCAACAGCCAAAGATGGATCAGAAAAGGTCCGGTCGACGATAGAAGTGATCCAGTCCGTCGGAACTTAAATCGGGCGAATGTCATAATCCGGAATTAGTTCTCTGACGTAAAATATATGATTTTTGGGTAGAACGAGCTACTTTAGTCTACCTCCAAGGACGGATCTCAAAAGTCCCGGTCGACGACAGAAGTGAGACAGACCATCAGACCTTAAATCAGGCGTATCTCGCAATCCGAAATGAGTTATCTAACGTAAAATATATGATTTTGTGGTAGAATGAGGTACTTTAGCCTACCACCAGAAATGGATCAGAAAAGGCCCCGTCGATGAGAGAAGTGATCCAGACCATCAACTCTTATATCGGGGGTATCCCGCAAGCCAGGATGAGTTATCTGACGTAAAATATATGATTTTTGGGTAGAACGAGCTACTTTAGCCTACCGCCAAAGATGGAACTGAAAAGGCCTGGTGATGACAGAAATGATACAGACTAGCGTACCTTAAAATAAATGACTTGTGGGGAGATCAAACAACTTTAGCCTACCGCTAATGATGGATCTAAAAAGGCTCGGTCGACCACAGAAGTGATCCACACTCTCGGACCTTAAATCGGGAGTATCTGGCATTCCGGAATGAGTTATCTGAAATAAAATATATGATTTTCGGGTAGAACGAGCTACTTTAGCCTACTGCCAATGATGGATCAGAAAAGGCCCGGTCGACAATGGAAGTGATCCAGACTATCGAACTTTAAATCAGGCATATCTCGCAATTCAGAATGACTTATCTGACGTAAAATATATGATTTTGTGGTAGAACGAGGTACTTTAGCCTACCACCAAAGATGGATGAGAAAAGGGTCGGTCGATGACAGAAGTGATCCTGTCCATCAGACTTTAAATTGAGCATATCTCGCATTCCAGAATGAGTTATCTGACATAAAATAAATGATTTTTGGGTAGAACGAGCTACTTTATCCTACCGCGAAAGATGGATCTGAAAATGCACAGTTGACAACAGAAATGATCCACACCATCGGACCTTAAATCGGGAGTATCTCGCATTCTGGAATAAGTTATCTGACATAAAATATATGATTTTTGGGTAGAACAAGCTACTTTAGCCGACCGCCAATGATTGATCAGAAAAGGCCCGGTCGACGACAGAAGTGATCCAGAACATCGGACCTTAAATCAAGCGTATCTCACAATCCTGAATGAGTTATCTTATGTAAAATATATGATTTTGGGGTAGAACTAGCTACTTTAGCCTACTGTCAAAGATGGATCAGAAAAGGCCCCGTCGATGACAGAAGTGATCCAGACCAACGAACCTTAAATCGGACGTATCTCGCAATTCAGAATGTGATATCCGACGTAAATTATATGATTTTGCAGTAGAACGAGCTACTTTAGCCTAACGCCAAAGATGAATCTAAAAAGAGCCGGTCGACGACAGAAGTGATCCGGACCATCGGACCTTAGATCGGGCGTATCTCGCAATCCGGAACAAATTATCTGACGTAAAATATATGATTTTGGGGTAGAACGAGCAACTTTAGCCTGCCGCCAAAGATGGGTTAAAATAAGGCCTGGACGACGACTTAAGTGATCCAGACCATCGGACCTTAAATCGGACGTATCTCGCAATCCGAAATGAGTTATATGACGTAAAATATATGAATCTAGGGTAGAACGAGCTACTTTAGCCTACG